>OX377203.1:71305638-71332089 GCA_947396885.1 Heligmosomoides polygyrus polygyrus | reverse complement strand
AGCCAAGCACTCGTCCTTCCTATTGATCTGTGGGGACTTCGCCGCAATGTACAGCGCCTCGAGAGTTCGGCGCGCCGAAATCTCATTTTCACGCGCAAGGATCTTGACCTCCACCCCAAAACAGCTGTTCGCGTGCCGCCGCACCCTGTGTTCGCCCAAGGGAGTGGAGACTTGGGACCTGCGCAACTCGTCCAAGTGCTCCTTGATCCTTACGCACAAGGGTCTACCTGTTTCACCCACATACTCCTCTCCGCACTCCGCACATCTGATCAGGTACACCACACCAGACGTCTGACAGTCACTAACCTTCCCAAAAGGACAAACAACACATGATGGTGTTGTGCATAGGCGGTCATACAAACGGTTCCGGACCAGCTGCTTCTTAAGGTTGTTAGGTTTTCTATGGCTTTTTTTCTATGGCTAATCAGTTAGACCATAACGGCCCAGACGCTGGAGGAAGTGGGGAAGACTTATGCAGCCCACGGGTCACCGTCATAGGTGACCTTGCGTTGTCATCGGGCGCACTGTCGGTGTTGGACTTGGGTCCCAGTTTTGCACCCGCTCGTTCTTTGTGCCCCGCCACGGCACGCAAGGTTGTGGGAAGTCTGCAGACGTTGCAGGATCGCCTGCGGCGTAAAGCGGCTATTGATGCGCAGGGTACTGGTTCGGACCCAGTGGGTGCTACAGCCATACCACCGCCATCGTCCCCGTCTGCTTACCTGAGACCACATGAGCCTAACGGGACGGTGGACTCAAAGTTCCGCGTGTTCACCACGTCCCTCTTTACCGTCCTGCGTAGCTTCGTGGTAAACGGGTGTCTTCTAATCTCTCCGCCGCCCAGCAACAAGGCCTTAGGGATATCCGTAACCTCTCCCTATCGGGTGCCATAAAGATCGGCATAAGCGACAAAGGTGGAGACTTCGTTGTGCTGTCACAAGAGCTGGACCGAGCGATCACTCGTTTGCACCTCCAGGACGCATCGGTCTACAGTCGTTCTAGTCCTGAGGAGTTTAGATGACAATACCGTAGACTGAACAGGAAATGTGTAGAAGTGGCACGATCCGCAAATCTACCTAAGGGGGGTGATAACGAGGTTGCGTTGCGAACTGCCCACATGTCCGGTGCTCTACACGCTCATAAAGACGCACAAACTCCCTCCAGAGAGTGCCTCTGCCGACGACCCCTCAGTGTTCAAAGTCAGGCCCATCATCAGCAATGTTGGTGGTCCCACTGACCGTATTGCTTGGTTTCTCAACCTCGTGCTTGTGCAGCTACTCCAGTTTATACCCGCCCACCTACCTAACACGAGCCATTTCCTCGAAAAGCTGAGAGAAGCCAGACTGCAGAAGGAATGCGTTATGGAGTCGTTTGACGTAACATCGCTTTACACTAACGTCTCCAACAAATGCGCATTGGAGGCAGTTCTGGAAATTCTAAATGAACACCACACCAGCATAAACATGTACGGTTTATCCGTACTGCAAGTGGTAGGGCTCGTCAATGAGTGTCTGCAGTGCAACGTATTTAGGTGGTCGGGTGAGTATTACAAGCAGATAAGAGGCCTCGCCATGGGCCAAAGACTAGCTCCAGTTCTCGCGGTTGCATTCATGTCAAAGGTGGAGGCTCCTGTGCTAGATCGAATGCCCACCATCTACTGCCGCATATTGACGATTGCTTTATCGTCTGTCCCACTCAACTCGAGATGGATACTTGCTTTGAGTTACTCAACCGGCAGTCAACGCACATTAAATTTACACGGGAGAAACCGCAGGAGAACTGGCTCGCATTCCTCAATGTGCAGATCCATCTTTCTGACGGGGTTTACCGAACCAGGTGGTACCGGAAGCCGGCAAGCAAGAACATCATTGTTAACTGCGCATCGGCTCACCCATTCAGTATGAAAAGAGCCGTGGTTCAGAATATGTTCCGCACTGCTCGAGCGGTTTCATCTGAAACCGCGGAAAGGGCCTACTCTGTGAATATGGCGCACCGCATCGCGATTCAGAATGGATATGCTCCCACTGGCGGGGCTAGTGGGCAGAGACGACAGCCAAGAACCGCTGAGGAATCGCAGCGAGAACGGTCAAAGGTGACATTCTGTGTCCCGTTCATTTCGGACGCTCTGACCGCAGCCATCCGTGGCTGCGTTAGGAAGGCTGAGCTGCAAGACGATGTGAGGGTGGTAGCAGTGCCACCTAACAACCTTAAGAAGCAGCTGGTCCGGAACCGTTTGTATGACCGCCTATGCACAACACCATCATGTGTTGTTTGTCCTTTTGGGAAGGTTGGTGACTGTCAAACGTCTGGTGTGGTGTACCTGATCAGATGTGCGGAGTGCGGAGAGGAGTATGTTGGTGAAACAGGTAGACCCTTGTGCGTAAGGATCAAGGAGCACTTGGACGGGTTGCGCAGGTCCCAAGTCTCCACTCCCTTGGGCGAGCACAGGGTGCGGCGGCACGCGAACAGCTGTTTTGGGGTGGAGGTCAAGATCCTTGCGCGTGAAGATGAGATTTCGGCGCGCCGAACTCTCGAGGCGCTGTACATTGCGGCGAAGTCCCCACAGATCAATAGGAAGGACGAGTGCTTGGCTGTGACCCAAGAGCTGGCGCCGTACGTCGCCCTCTGCGGATTTTGACCTCTGGGTCATGACCCATTAGGTCCCTAAGGCGGGTGATCCCCCGGGCTCTAAGCTCATTCACCCATCTTTCGTCCAGCCAGGGTGACGGTGGACGCCTTTTGTCCACATCTAAGGTTAGCCATGTTTTCGACTTCTTTCGGCATCGTTTTCGTAGTCTCTTAGCCTTTTGGATGGGTTCCTGCAGAATGAAATGGCATTTGGGAGGGTAGCTTCTCAGATGACTTCGACTTTTCCAGGCTCTGAAGAAGGCGACGACGCCGAAACGTAAGCCGCAATAAAGAGTTGTACCAGTCTTGGCTACGCTGAACAAACCACTCGTCTATAGCAACATCAAGGATGCCAAGGTTCATCGAGAGTCGAACATGGAATCACCTTCCTGCTCTTTCAAACATGCTTTAAACCATTATTTTTCCTGAATTATAAGGATTTTATAAAAATTTGAAACAATGTGTTCACTCTGTCATAGAAACATTCCAACCTGTGATGTGTACTCACTTTTCAAATGCGGCATAAATTTTTGCGATACATGTGTACGGCAGAAGCAACGATCTATAATAAGTACTATTCGTAGGGTAACTGATCACTTAAGGTCTGATATTAGCCTCACAAAGAATGGCATCTGCGCATTCAAGGCTACACCAAGTTTTGTACACCAATAGAGAATCATGTAAAGCTGAGAACAATCTTGCAATCTGAATGGCTAAACACTTAACTGTATCGGCAATGTCAGTTCTACTCTGTATTCTGTAGGAAACCGCTAAGAAACCAGAAGGCTGCAATATCTTGAGAAACGCATGAAATATTAGTGAGGGTAGAGAGCAGTGCTGAAAGGTAGAGAATACTGTCAAAATGATAATAGGGAAGTAATCACACATATCGTATCAGCAGAATTAATAGTCAATCATGAATAAATAAACAAGCAAATACGAGAACGAGAGTGAAAAATGCATGTCATTTCACAGCTCACACATAGACGCAAAGGGTTTGAAATGTGTGTATTAAACTTTGAAAAAGTGGAACACAGATTAAAAATGAGGCTACTTGATATGAGCGCCTGTTCCTCAAAACATTTGCGGCCTAAAAAGTCGCAAAACGTAGTCACACAGACTTCTGATTAATAATCGAGCATTTTTGGAACAAACTTCCCAATTATTTGGCGTGGGTTGTTTAAAATGTCCGTATGGTCGTACGCAAAACAAATTTTGAAATAGCGTAGTAGATCTTCAAATATAATAGTTCCGTAGCCCTTAATCCGACGGTTTAAGGCTCGACAGATGGTTGGCACGGGATAGGTTCACCTATGTTGGGAAGCGGTTAACATCCACCTACTTTAGAATTTACCCTGCGCGATCATTCCAAATTAGTATACAGTGTGCCAGTTTGACAGAAGATCCTTAATTACGTGGATTGTCACAGGTTATATGCAGCAGCATTACAAAAGAGCTCCCTCCAGCCCTACAGCCACTTAACACCGTCTAGCAATTTAGTGTGTCTTCATGTTCGGATATTTCGGGTATTCTTCCTAGTTTCGAAGAGTTTGTTAGTTTTCGTTGGCGATGGCTCCTTCTGAAAGATTCTAATAACTATTATGCCGTCCTAATTCATTCCATGTCAAAGAAATTGTCTGCCTCTACTACTAAAATATTATATAGTGTTACTCCAGTCGGTTATTCGACATCCGATCCGAAAAAATCGCTCTTCCGAGTCATCTGAATATCCGGCCAATTGAAATTCTCCCTATCTCAAACATCTAAAAAACCGGAATTTTCCAAATTACCCTTATCTGGATCATGAGAAAATCCGTCGTTTGAAAAGTGGCCTACTCGAACCATCCAATTTTCTGAAAAATCGCTCGGATCAACATCCACAGTGCAGATAACCGAACTGAAGCAATAACTGCAACTACATACATAGTGGCAACCTTCTGGTCCTTGCCGGCTATTATTTCAAGCAATATGTACCTCCCAATAATAATCGCTTTTATTCCTAGAAGAAAACGGCTGTCGTGTTCTATTTAGATGCAAGGTGTTCACGTGACTAAATATGATTAGAAGTAGTAGGTCTCGTCATCATCGTGTTTATGTCTTCACCGTCCATTAATCTACCATGATGTATTCCAACAGGTGCAAGAACGCGGTCGGTCGAAGTATGCGGCAGGTCGTACACAACGACCGTCTGATCGAGATTTTATATGAAATGGCAGCCGCAACACAAACACATTGAGTCAAGTCTGCTAAGAGATATTGTTATTCAGGAATCTGCTCGCCGAATTTGCAGCCTGTTAGATCCGCAGTGGCGCTTTAGAATTAGAATAAAAATTAATAAATGCAGATCAAAAGTAGGCTATACGATCCTGTCACGAGAGCAAGGTGATCCACTTGCGCCTACAACGCGTGAACCATTCCGGACCCAAAATCCAGCGTCCTCTGTATTCTTTCCAAGCTTAACAGGACAACTACTCGGTGCGACGTGCTAAATTATCGTAGGATCACATGCATGCAAGAGGCAGAGCATTTATCGGTAACGTAAAGAAACATATGTGCACAAAATGGAGTTCACACTCACTACGAAGAGATCGCAATGGCACCTACACCGTATTAATTCAAAGAAACGCAGAACAATCAACTGCAATGCAAGACCATTTCTTGCCAATTAAGACAACTTACTTTACTAGCACTAGGTTGTTTATTAGCACTAATGAGAACACGGATATCCAGTCCGAGACTTAACGCCTATCTACGACAGCTAGCTAAATCAAGGAAACAGACTTAAGAGAGAAACAACTACTGGCCTACACTTATGAAGTTCTAGCCTGTTCTATACATTACTGATCGTACAAAAAAGCATTCGCGAAAAAGATCGTGAGCAATTTCTATGGAACCCGATGTAGCTGTCGGCGCCACGAACTTAGCTACTGGCGATGGAGACATTTATTCTCGAACCATGGGCAGAAGCGAAAGAGTGCCTGCTTGACGTTCTCGTCCCGATCGGTGAACATGCCCAAGCAGTTCGAATTGAAGTAGGCCATGTTGTCTGCACAGAAGCCGTGAGCTTGAGCACTCCTGCGTCTGCTCAAGGGCTGAAAACGCACAGACATGAGAGCATTTCTCTTTACCTCTGCCGCCACAACACAGTGTTCAAACTGTTCACAAAATATCGGCCTTCCAGAATGTCGCCGTTTTAAACAAGGGATTCGCATAAAAACTCTTAAAAAAACTAAACGTTACATGCTTCCTAAATCTGAGCGGGATGAATTAATTTTCAAAAATTTAATTTCCTTCAACTTTTGTTGCCGTGTCTCTAGAACGCGGAATTCAAAACAGACACTACCTCATATAGATGTGAGCGCACTTATCTGTCGGTATCTAGCGCCTTAATTTTTTAAGCAGAACTCTGGAAAATTTTGATTTACAAATTTAAGTACCTTTTGCAGACAGTTATTTTCTGCAAAACAGTTTTCTCGTCTAATAAGATATTTCAAACGACAAGAAAACGTAAAGAAATCCAACTGCCTATATTTACCGAAGCATCCAGGTGGTTATAAGATATTTGTTGCTCAGTAAAACAGCTAAATGTGCCGTACAGATCACTATCACAGACCAGAGCTGCCTCTTAAATGTTGTCGATGGTTGAACGTCCCTACCATGGATGAGGAGGGGGATCTTAATGTGAATTGGCCGCCGAATATCCTCTTCGATTAGCCATTCATTTCAGTGATCTTGTTCTCCAAGAGCACCTTTCAGCCGGCACTGAAGTCACATTAAGACTCCTCCCGGTTAGTGAAGTTTTTGCGCTGCCGTAGGAATTGCTGATGATTACGGTCTGTAATAGCGTACACGCTGCAGTGCATTGTCACTTGCTTTCTTGAGCAGCAAACAGTTTATATCCATTGAATTCAATTCTGCGGCGAATGCGGTCAGTTCAAAAAATTTCCGAACTTATCATATTCTAGTTTTCGTACTACGTTTCGTGTCTTCTTTAGCAAAAATAAATTCTCCATAAAAATGACTACCTTCAGAACATACAAGCAATACAGGTGACCAAACAATTTGTACACAGGCTTATGTTCAATACTGCTTGACAGTGTAGCGTTATGTACTTAACATGCTCTGCATTAGGAGCATAGTTGGCTTCAACGCGAATTGGGAAATAACACCAGTCTCCGAAGAGGATCTATCTTCCGCTGGACTTTTCATCATCTGCGTGCCTCACAATCAGTGACAAAGGCTCGTATTGCTTCTTTAGCAGCCAAGATCCAGCAGCTGGTGCTGGAAGGTACACTCACCTTTTCGCAGAAATAGTTCTCTACGTGACATATAGAAACATTTATGTTTTTGAAAGCGAAATGTTCTCGTTGTGCTGAAGTGATGACATCCGGAAATCCCCGAAGGAGATGCTACGGTTAAGTGATATCTGTGTTTCATGGCGAGTCGCGATCTACCAAAAAAATCGCTGAGGGCAATATTGTTCATCGGAGGCACGGCTTGCTTTTTTAAAGCCACAGGACTCACCATTTCCTCGTACGATTGAAGCTCCTTGGAGAACCTTCGATGGTGTGATGTGAAGCCGACCAAATCCTCGGTGGATGCGCCGATTTCTGCAACAAGAGATGGTACTCCTGAGATACAACATCACATGAGCAAAAACGAGCTATTGAGAACACACCATCCTTTGCTCGGATCCCAATAAGAGGTTGAGGCTGGCGTTCAAACCGCTCTTTCGGTGCGCCAGCACTTCGTATTCCGATCGAGACGTCAGGTGGAAATGATAGAGTAGCTCCTGAAATCACGGAGTCTCACAGAAAATCCAAGTTCGACCTTTTTCTAGAATTGTTGGACCTTTGTCGGTTTTTGGAGTTTCTTGCTCTGAGGAAATTTAGCGGTAACGCCTATACTGGCTGTTGTATTTATTTATTTTTTCACTCATTTAATTCATTTAATTTATATACGTATCAAAAACAAAAACGCACTTAAATAAATATGTGAGAATATGCGAGTACAACAAAAAATAAGCCGTGTAACTAGAAAAAAATGAGAAGAAAGAAAACCAGGAAAAAATGTAAGATTGAATCGGCGACGATGGACATTAGAGCAGAAATTGTAGAAGCCACTCGTCTGTGTTTCGAGATTTAGAACCATTCTGAAATCTATCCTGTGGTCGTAAACTGGATCAGGAGTTTCCTCTCAGGCAGTACATATCAAGTCAGAGTTGGTGACGGTTACTCCTGCATTCAGTACCTAGTGGAGTACCTCAAGAAAGAGTTTTGCTGTTTCTGTTGTACGCGTTAGAGCTCCCAGATTTTGCTACAAGGTTTGGAATGAAATGCAAGATGTATGAGGGCGTTAAGGTGATGATGAGGAAATAGATAAAAGTGGAGCTTCGAGTAAAGATCAAGATGCCTTCGGTTTTATAGAAAAATGGATAGTCAATTAGGAACTTCCTCTAGCGGTTGAAAAAACACATTACTTTGTAGTACATCCAAGGCTTAAGCTCCTTTTCCAATCTACAGGCTCAGGTATTCTTATATCTAGTGATTTGAATTTCGATTTACACTTTAAAGCTCTTGTAAGGCATACTAGCTATCAAACATATAACTGGCTGCAAACCTTAAAAACTACCTTTTTCTGGATGCATACAAGTGCTATAGTAGACCAATCATGGAATTCTGCACTTCCATTTTCAATCGTTGGCTAAAGAAACACATCCTCTTACTCGAAAGCGTTCAAAATAACTACACACGTAAACTGTTTATGAGGTGCTTCAAGTTCGAATATCCCAATCTCTCAAATAAAGTTGAGAGGGGTAAGCAACCCCTCTACGAAGCAGAACTAAAAGGGCTGATCTTTTTGAAAATCTCACAAGGAGGATTACCGCTGAAGCCATCGAGTTGCTTGATGCTCCGCTAACGAGAAGTAGAGGAGGAAGATTTAGTTTGCATCCCAAAGTGCCAAGGTCACAGTTTAGGCCTTACTTCCTCACTTACATAAACCTTAAGGATCTCAACCTGCTTTTTGGCGAATCCGATGGTCTTCATAACATGTCTGTGTGCCGGTTTAAGCATTTTTTAGATCTTTTGAGGATGGTATTGCGCAATTTTATATTCTTCTAAACGTGTGATTGATTGTGATTCACGCCAGAAATAAATAAGAAGTACTATCACTTTGCTCTGAACATTGGTGTCACTTCGATCACTATCTGAGCCTCGAAGTATCCTCTCCTATTTAAGTACGTCCGTGAATGTGAATAGCAGAAACGGCTCCTCTCATGTGTCACTTTTGAAGCTCACCTAAAACTTATGCGATGAGTATGTGCCTCTACTTGTACAATAACAAGCGAGGCTCCCTCTGAAATCTTTGGTGCTAATTAAAGGCTCAGGGAAAGAAAAGTAACAGGAGCTTGTACGAAATCTGATCGTGGCAATTTGAACACCTACCAATGCAGAGGGCAAGAATGATGCCAGAAGTTGGACCCATTACTCTAGACAACGAAGATCATTGGTGCCTTATAAGGGAGGAGAGCAGGATCCATTTTGTTACAACTGACACGTCAGCGGCCAGTTTCTGATCGAAAACAATTCCTGATAACTGCTGGTCTAGATGAAGTGCATGTCAACGGGACCGCCAAAATGTCACACTTCAGAGATCAGTCAAAAACTCTGAGCGGCCGCTGGGCTGATGTCATGTGCAGGGTCTTACAATGAGCGGAAATAGATACGTAGGACTGTCAATAAATTACTGGTGACAAACGGATTATTTTGAGACGAGTGAGGGTGATTGCCACTCATTTGTCCTATGAATAATTTAAGTGCCCTGCAGTGGAAATAAAACAACACAGAGAGTTTAAACGAAACCTACTTAGGCCACTTGATAGATTCTTAGATGGCGATACCCGTATAGGAGAAGGGGGTCGACATTTTTGCCATCTTGCCAAACTTATGTGTTGTGCAAACCGAAAGCTTCCTCCGTTTTGATTCTCTGAATGTTCCGTCCTTTTAAAACTCTTACTCCCCAACTGGGTAGGTGGTTTTGATATCATTGCGTAAAGGAGTACGCATAAAATATACCATTTTACTTTAAACAGGACGTTTTCCATTCTAAAACGAACATTTTTAATGCAAAAGCGGACGTCCTAAACTCAAATGAGATACTACAGTACCGGATGTGCCGCTCCCTCCAACAAGGTAAAGCAGCGCAAAGTGCACCGGAAAGCGCCGTTTTCCGCCGACCACGCGCCGCGCGTCGCGCCCGCGGAAATTGCTTTCACGGAATTCGAATATTCAAAGAATCGCGTTTTTCGAATGTATTCGAATTCGAATATTCAAAAAATCGCGTTTTTCAAATGTATTCGAATTCGAATACTTGAAAAAATTGCGCTTTTCGAATATATTCGGTTTCGAATGCTCGAAAATTTTCGGTATTCGAAACCGTTCGAATATTCAAAATTTCCCAAGAAGCCAAAATTATTCGAATATTTGAAAAGAGTCATTCGGTTAAGTTTTTTGGGTAATTAGGATCTCCAAAAACGGTTCTTTTTGTGAATCAAATCTCTGTTACGATATCGTCGATTCTGCTCATTACTGGGCCTGTGCCAAGCGCCTTAATTACATAAAAAAAAAACTTGGAAATTATGATTCTAACGGTGGGAGTTGTATAGCAGTGAAATACATCTGCATTGGTTACGAGTCGCTGAACAAGAACGTGCTTTATCCTCCCAGACAACACTTGTGCCAATTCTCTAGAAAGGAAGAAAAGCTCTGTTTTCAGGAGCATGACTTGAGCTAGAAATTTCTATTCAGAGTGCGCAAGACAGTTAGCATCTTCTTCAACTGTGTTACTATGCCCTTTAACACGCGTGATAGCGCGCGCAAGAATTTCAGATACCACATCGTGCATCAAAATTATTCAGTAACAATCGGTCTATTATTTTTATATTGTTGAACAGGTAATACCACCCATAAACTATGTGATGAACACCATTACGAAGATCAGAAATTTGATGTGAGTGTACTTTAGTTATTACCTGTGGTTTCGAGAATGAGACGACTGATCACCCTCATTTACCTGTACCTATCGCAACGCGCAATGTTCGGTGAAAAGGGCGTCGGATATGTGTCTGGCATCCCAAAAAACCCCTCTAGGTGAAGTTTGAGCCAAATCGATGATTCTCACCCGACCACCATAGTTGTCGATATGGATGGTCTCTGGCCGTATTCGGTGGAACGGGCCTCGGATTCGTGTTCGGCATCCCAAAAAACCTCCTAGGCGAAGTTTGAATCGGTGGCTTCGAAATAATTTTATTAAAGGTGCGTCCCAAATTGGGACGCATTGTCCGATGCGTCCGAAAAGGTGCATCCCAATTTGGGACGCATTGTCGTCAACGCGTTAACAGCACTACTGACAGGAATGAACTCGACATCTAAACCATGCTCATATCAACGTTATAACAATCAGCCTCTCCAGGCTTAAACAAATGTGTTCAAAGATTGTTACTATTTCACTAGGTTGTCCGGAAAGTTCTCAGCGTTTTGAGGGCTTCGCTTTGAACAACCACAACTTTCTCAAATCTTATCAGATTTAGTTGAAATAAGCACCATTCGAATCTGCACATTTTTGCCAACGGGGCATAGTTGAGATATTTCATCAGCGAAAAAAATAGATGATTGAGATTCGACAAAATCCACGAAATCTGTTTTGGTTTGGTCCTGATTGGGAAGGTTTTGCCAGCGAGAAAGTTCTGAAAGTGTTTGAAAAGGTGGTTGTGGGTTAGTGAGAGGTCTCGAGATTATGGCGAGTGAGGCAGGACGTCAACCCTTAATTCGTTCAATTTTTGAATTGTGAAACATGTGGGCGAACGTTATCGTGCAAAAGAATCGGGACTCTTCTGTTGACCAATGCTAACTGAAGTTGGCGCAATTTTCGGTCATTTCGGTCTAACAGTAGGACTGACTCTGCTGTGATCGTTTGGCTCAGTGCGAAAAAGTGGTAGTGGATCACACCAGCCTTCGACCATCATACTGTGACCATTACCCTTTTTTTGCTGGAGGTTCTCTTTTGGAACCTAGGGGGTCGGCGTCCAACCATTGTCTGGAACGTTCGCTGTTATCGCACGGAATCCACTGTTCATCACAAGTGATGATTCGATTCAAAAATGGGTCAGTTTTGTTGCGTAAAAGTGAAGAAGAACAAATCTCGAGACGTGACAATTTTTGCCGCTCACTTAACTCGTGGGGAAGCCACTTTTCGAGCATTTCCACCCTCCCAAGGCGTTTCAAAGCATCCGCAACAGCAGTTTAACTTAACTGACTCTAGTTCTTACGCTGTCGCGCGAACTGTTTTGGGATGGTTTAGCTTCCACCAATTCCTTCAACTCGTCGTCCAATATTGCTCTAGGTCGACCGCTACGGGGGTCGTCTTCGAGGCTGAAGTCTCCGGTCCGAAATTTACTGAACCACTGACGCACAGTGCTGTCTCCAACATTAATATGCCCGACACTTGATTGATTTGTTGAGCTGTTTAGGTTGCGGGTTGTCCCAATTTGAAGTCGAAACAAAATATCGTTCGAAATTCCTCCTTCGACATACCTCAATAACCTCGTCAAGAACAGAAATATAAAACGACGTTGAAACATAAATTATTTAATGAGAGGGAGCGAATAATTCTGTACAGGTAGCATTAATGCGCAACGCAAGTTGGATGTTACTCAATAATAGAGGAATGAAAAATTGTAACACAAAACGCTGAAAACTTTCCGGACAACCTAATATAAGGTGTGCTTCTTCGTCGATCAGCTGTTTTGAGATTCGGCACGCATTCTACGTCTACGGACGTCGTGGAGATGATCTGAATGCGTATTTGGCCCAAACAATTACTTGCGCTGGCCAGCCCATGAATAAGTCACTGGTTCATCCTTCAAAAGAAAATCCGGCAGCAGTTCAGTGAACCCGCAAGGCCTGTTTGGCCTGGGTGGGACCCAAAACAATAGCCTTTGTTTGTGGTGCACGCGACAGCCTGCATCTCCTTCTGTGCTTCCATGAACACGAGGAACTATAACAATGACACATGACACATTTTTGTCCATATGGTAAAGAAGGACGATGTGGTACTTAGTGGGCTGGAGCCCGCTGCGAGATTGCACATGCTCACGGAACACCCACATCAACGAGGTTTCTGTGCTCACCTCCGCCATGCGTTAGCGGAGGAGAGCAAAGACCTAGGCAAGGGAAGGAACTCCGGGGTCTGGCTGGTTTAACTTTCGCGGTTTAAGACACCTTGCCGGTGAGGAGTGGAAACCAGCCCGTTTAGTTCCGAATCTATTGTTTTCTTTCTTCTTTTACAGTGGCACAGTACATAGAGTTGTTTTTTCGACCGGCTGTTATCGATCGATTTTTGCTCTGAGTTGGCCATTGTGAGTGGGAGTCGCGTGTATGTCGGCCGTATTGCAGACTTCACAAAAGTAAGGCGGTGTAGATCGACTGCTGGCTGTTATTTATCAATCGATTTTTGTTATGCTTACCGTTTAATGAATAATCAATATGTTGGCTGGTGAATAGTTACATTCGCAAGTTCTTCGCAAATAGGAAAAATCTGCTTCTACCACTTACTTGGATGAATCACCAGAAGGAAATTAGACCGGCCCTCATGGCTGGCCTATTCCTAGCTATCTGTAATAAACTTTGTGACCCCAAAATTGACAGCATGATATTTCACGTTTTTAGATGAGCAGGACAGATTTGCTTCAGATTTACATATATTGTCTTTTCGCCAGTCCGTCATTAGCTGCCGTTATGCGGAAGCATTGTTTCATGAATGTTCTTAGCAGACAGTCAGCCACCAACTCCAAAAATGATCATTTTGAAGTAAGCAGCACTTTACAACACACAAGTACTCCTTCGGAAAAATTCGTACTTCAGTAGACAACGGAGTTAGACTCTTCCATGAGCCCTTTGATCCCACTATGTGTAAATTCTCCACCTCATTTTCACAACGTACAAGGGGGTTTACCTAAGGCCTGTCCATAAAAACATCGTGCTTATCTAGAAAGAAGTTCGTTATGTATTGCTTCCACTTTTTTTCCGGGCTGTAGTCTATCATGTCTATGAAGCAGCCTGATTTTTCATTCGAATTCGAATATTCGAAAAATTGCGTTTTTCGAATGTATACAAAATCCAATATTCAAAAAATCATGTTCTTCGAATATATTCAATTTCAAGTGCTCGAAAAACTATTAAATTTTAAAATTTGGTATTCGAATTTGTTATGGCTGGACGATCACAGTGGTGATCGTGTGTAGCGCGCCCGTAGCCGGCTAGTAGAGAGCCGATGACCACCCACGTAGGCGCGGTAGTAATCCCCCAAGGCAGGTCAAAGTAACGACCGGCGAGAAAACGGGGCGCATATAAGGCCGCTGCCGAGACCCTCAGGGGTCGTCGTCACAGGTCGCCGCCGAGGGTCACCGAGGACCATCGCCAAGGAGTTCCAGCCGCCGCCAGCCTACCTCCACCGCCTCCAGCCGTCGTCGTCGACGTTATCGTGGTCGACTAATTCGCTAATAAAGCTGCACTATTTGTGCTGCCTCTGCGCACGCGAACGTGAGGCTCTCTTTTAGCACAGAGAGCAGTAAGAAGAGACCCCAGAGGTCAAGCAGCAATAAGAAGAGGCCCAGAGGCCTAGTGAAGTTGTATCCTCAGGGATACAACAGTGGCGATCAGGTGTGCCACTTCCCGCTACAGGAGCGGAAGTGAGGAAAGGACGCCTGAGGAAGACTTCGAGGAAGTCTGAGGCTCTAAGAAGGAAGCCTAAAGAGCAGGTGCTGAGTTGATCGGAAATGGATCCTCAGCTTGTCATGTCCATGTTCAAGGAGTTCATGGAGGAGCAAAAGAGAGTTGCTGAGAAGCAGCAAAAAGATATGTTGGACATGGTGCTCAGGCACGTGAGAGGAGCAGATGTGTTGAGCACGACTGGTGAAGCCATGTCGGTGCCAAATGCAATGGCTGCATTGAGTAATCGGATCGACAGGTTTGTGTTCGATCCTGATGTGGACTCATGCTTCTCGAAGTGGTACTTAAGGTACAGAGCAGTGTTTGTAGAGGATGGAAAGCAGCTACCAGAGAGCGCGAGAGTGAGGCTTCTCTGTGAGAAGCTTGATGGTGCATCCTTCGAGAAGTACCAGAGGCATGACTTGCCTAAAGAAGTCTCGTAGATCGGTTTTGATGAAACCGTGAGCACGCTGAAGCAGCTGTTTGATGTGAAGACTTCAGAGTTCACGACCAGATACCAGTGTTTGAAGCTGGAAAAGAAAGAGTGCGAAGATTACCTCACGTATACTGGTCGTGTGAACGAAATGTGTGAGAAAGCGAAAAACCATGAGTTGGATTCGGACGGAATTAAGTGCCTTCTATGGACTTTTGGACTGAAGTCTCCAATGGAAGCCGAGATAAGGCAGAGACTCATTGCAGTCTTAGACAGGGAGTACAACGTTGAGAGGAAAATTCCCCGCAGGAGTTGCATATGGCATAAACGTACGATGCATTTGTAGTGGCCAAATTCGTCGAGCGACGCGATTGATCAATTCGGCCACTACACATGGCATCGCGTCGCGCGTCGCGCGCACACTTTTCGACTCCTATGGGTTCGTTTAAGGCCCCGCAGAGTTCTGCGGCAGCGCCGCGGCCCTATGCTTAACCATAGGGCAGAGACGCAGGGCTCGCCGCCGGCGGCGTCCCTGCCCTATCCTTAACCATAGCGGCGAGTGGCGTTGCCACAAAACTCTGTAGAGGCCTTTACTGTTCGATGCCGGGCGACGCGACGCCACGTCTTGTTGCCACATTGATACAGCGACGCGATCGATCAATTTGGCCACTATATATGCCATCGCGTCGCTGGCGTCGGAAGTATAAATGAAGCCTATCGCTTTCATACCCTCAAAACACCACATTTGACGGAACTTGTCTTACAGTATTCGTCGAATCGCGCCGCAGAAGGGAAGGGCTCGCCAAACGGCAGGATCTCTAAAAAGCCCTGATATTGAGAATTTCTCTGCTTTCTCTCCCTTTCGACGTTACACTCGCACACTTTTCCAACCTTTTGCTTGCCCAACTTCTCGTGGAGCGGTGGTCTTGAAATCGACTAATTGGAATAAACAAAATAAGGTACTAACACGGGAAGGGTTTGAAGCGTATACCTGAATGGGGAGAGCGAGTCCTATACGAAGAATCCCCACATCTCAATTAGTATAAAAGTAGAATAGAAAAAGTCCAGCAAACGTATACGAAGATCCTAATGTAAAGACGTTTTCCTGACCCGGGTTACCCCAGCACCATGCCAGATTAGAAAAAAGATTGGAATTCCTCAAGCTTGACAGTCTACTATTCCGCCGAGTGTTTAACGATCTAGTGTTTGCCTTCAAAATTGTCAAGGGAGAGTCCAAATTGAGGGCCAGCAAATATTGGATTTTTAGGCCATGTAGGGGACGCAACGTTATGCTTCTGATACACAATGTTAAACTGATAAGGAATAGTAACACAAAAATGTTTAATAACTTTTTTGTAGATCAGATAGATGGCTTCAGATGCTTCCTGCACCGGTAATTGGATCGCCGGACAGCTCGACTTTTAGAGCCAGATTGAAGCAAATTGATCTGCTGTCTGCTCTAGAGATTAAGGATTTTAATTGAAAAGTCATATGCTAAAGGCAAAAGTCAATTATTGCTATTGCAGATATGTCAAAGCGGTTTCAGCGGCTCTATTTGCTAATTAGATGGCAATTCCATGGACAACCATTAGCAGTTACGCATTTGCTCTTTTGGCGGCTTTATAAATCTGCTTCCCTTTACTGCTTGGGATCGTAGAAAAAATTGTGCTCAGAAATGTCGCTGCGTTATGCCGTTTTACTGTTGTGATATGTCTAGCAGCAAAGTAACTCTAACTCTAGTTTGTTCTGTTGTTTGTTTGTTCTTCTTCCTAACCCTAGTTAGTTTCTATTTATTTTTATGTTTCCCTGTTTTCCGAGTTTATCTGCATTGTTGGTCTTTAGATGTTGTGATATAGGCGCATTGTAGGAGGCACAATTGAATTGTGTTGAACTGAATTGAATCATTGGGACATTCGCAAATTTTCCATGAATTCAAGTGCTCCAGGCCTTTTTTATTAATATAATCTAGTGTTGCTATGCTCACAATGTTAAGTTTAGTGCTGAAGGCTTATTATCTAATACCAGACGTTCAACGGCCGCCATGCGTCTGGTTGGGGCTTCGCCCCAAACCCGGAGAATAGAACACCCCGATCATTCATTTAAAAAAAACTGGTTTTGCTATATAGAATGGTATAGCAGAATAGGGCAAAACAGGTCCATCACCTTCACTGGATCCCCCTTAACTGGCCCCTTATCACTGGTTCCCCTTTATTGTCAGCCCTTTTCCGGTTCACCCTTCACTGGTCCCCCTCCCCCTTCGTCGGTCCCTACTACCGCTCCCACCTTCACTGGACCTCCCTTTACTGCTCCCCTCTTCGCTGGTCATCCTATCCTTCACCGATCCCCATTACTAGTCTCACCCTCACTGGTCCTCCTTTTATTCATCAACCCTTTTCCGGTCCCCCCCCCCCCTTCGTTGGACTCCTCCCCCCTATTCACCGGTCCCATTACTGGTACCTTCCTCACCGGTCCCCCTTTCACCTGATTCCCTCTTTCACTGGTCAACCTTCTATCGGTCCCCCTTCACTGGACCCCTCCCCCTCTTTCACCGATCCCCCTTCACTGGACCACCCCCTCCCCCCTCCCCCACCTCACCGGTCCTCATTACTGGTACCTTCTTCACCGGCCCCCCTTCACCTGGTCCCCTCTTCACTGGTGTCAACATTCTTCTGGTCCCATCTTCACTGGACCCCTCCCCCCTCCTTTACCGATCCCCCTTCACTGGACCCCTCTCCCTCCTTCACCGGGCATCGGTGACACGCGTGACACGCCTTATGAACCCAGACGCCTGTTGAGCCACCTCATTGACACCTCTTCTGAATCTGGATGTCTGTTGAAGGAGTGGGTGACATCTCTGCTCTACCCGGACGTCCCCTGCGCGACATCGGTGACATGTCTTCTGAACCCAGACGCTTGTCGACAGCTACCACAGTTGACTGTTGACAACTACAACCCCCGCTCCCCCCCCCCCCCTACCTCCTCCCTTTACTGACGCGAATGGCACCTCTTCTGAACCCGGACGCCCGTTGCAGGACCTCGGTGACACCTCTTCTGAACCCGGACCCCCGTTGCAGGACCTCGGTGTCACCTCTTCTGAACCCGGACATCTGTTGCAGGGTGTCCGTGACACCTCTTCTGAACAGGGGTGCTTCTTGCATGACGTCGCCTGTCGCTGACATATCTTCTCAACCCGCACCTCCTTAGCGCGAGGTCGGTGACACCTCTCCTCAACCCGGACGTCCTTTGTGGGGCATCGGGACACGTCTTATGAACCCTGACGCCTGTTGACCCACCTCACTGACACCTCTTCTGAACCCGGACGCATGTTGAAGGAGGTGGGTGACATCTCTTCTCAACCCGCACCTCCTTTGCGCGACATCGGTGACACCTCTCCTCAACCCGAACGTCCTTTGTGGGACATCGATGACATGTCTTCTGAACCCAGACGCCTGTCGACAACAACAACAGTTGACAACTGGTGACAACTACAATCCCCCCCCCCCTTCCCCCAGACTTCCTCCCAACACACTCCCCCAGCACTTCTGTGCAAACAAACACACACACAAACACACTCACTCATCCACAGACAAACGACCGTTCTCCCTTATATATAGTAGGATATTAGTTTTTTATTGAGTTATATTATCCTATTTCTATTTCGTTATGCTCCCTATGGCAGCTGTATAGCTGGCGTTGATGAATCTCTTGGCTTACGAATTATTTTGAACCCACGTGCTAGGTAAATTACATACGGCGCTCCATGGGGCCACAGTTGTCATGTTCCAATATATTCTATAGTCCGCTTGGAATCGTTCACATACCATTAGAACCCTCTTCTATAGGACGGTCTAGAGGACATGCTCTTCGTTGACCCTCGCCGACATGTGCGCTGCTCGTGTAGGCTGGTTTGCCTAATCTATTTAAACCAGCAGTCTACAAATTTCTAACGGTGGCCTTAAATCCACCGTCAGGTCCTTCAAAAATTAGGGTTTTTTTCTTAAACTCCTACATATCCATCCTTCCGCACTAGGCACTTCCTACTCACCCCTTTTTTCCTCGTCTTTTGGAGTTTTGCTGTCAGTGTTTACAATACTGATATGTGGACGAGGCTTGCTTGCATGTAAAATCTGCCTAGATTGCTTGAGAATGTTCTTCGGCTTTTTTATATGGCGCGTCTTATGACGTATTCAATAAATAAAATAAATAAAATAAAATAAAACGTGTTTATTTTTTGCCAAGTCGTTAAAGCCAAGTAGAGAGGGTCCTTGAAGTTATAACGGAATCGGCGCGTTTAATGTGCATCACGCAGCATTGATCTTAATACGAGCAGGCGTATAAAAGCTTCAGACTTCTCCCATTTTTTTCCCCTACATGGATCTCGGGAAAAACCATCCTGCTCGGGTTTTCAAAAGAGTGCAGGATGGTGGTTCAAATGTGAAACAAGGTCTGTGGATTCTGCAAATTGACCTAAATGGCCATCGATACACCCTTTCCCTCATCTTTGCCTGTCACCAGGAAATCAGAGGTCTGCTGACGGTTTTCTAAAACCTAACACCAACAATGTCGCCGATGTTCAAGTGGTGATCCACTTGCGTGGTCCACCTTTAGATAAGGAACCTTCAAGGGAATGACACCAACCTGGCCGAACGTTTAGCCAGCATACTCAAGGACTTCGAAGAACGTCAACTTGTAGTTGACGAAGACGAACAGCTGGTGGTGGTGGAAGAAGCAGAGGAAGATTGGAATCCGCAAGATGTACTGTTAGACGTGGAGAGGCAAGCAAGCAGTAGACATATGATAACATTTTCAGGTGGAGCTCTTGTTTCGGAGGAAGGGTACGTCTTCAATTGAATTCCGTCTGTGGACCCGATGTCATTAGTCTATGTATGGAAGCAAACTGTGAGTATCTCGTAGCTTTTATACGCTTTCCGTATTGTGACCAGTGCTTCTGTTTCATGGAATCAGTGCCTGTGTTGAACATTTATGCTTCATTATGTTGAATAGCTTTCTATTACCTTTTGATAAAAAACAGGCCAGTAATCGCAAGTCGCAAGAAAGTTACTCTCCGCAACATACAGCTGGAAAAATGCGCAAAAAACTTCTGGAAACAGGATAGACGTTAAAATCCCTCAAATATCAACCAATCAGTTGAAATGCGGAAATGCAGCAACGCGGGGGAATCGAGCACGTGGAACTTCCTCGCATGAAGCAACCCCACTTCCACTGCACTCCGAGCCGCTTGCGGGGCTGAGGCATCTCGGGCGTACAAGGCCCCCAACCCGTGATGCGCCGTATTCCATTTTGACTCCTTACTCCTTGGGTGTAACGAATTGGCAAAAAAAAACATTTTTTACTAATTGAGGGGTGGGGATTCTTCCTATATGACTCCCCTTTTAAACATACCCTTCCCTTGTAAGGGCAAACTTTAGCGTTTTTTTCCTTTTTCCTTCATGGGATGCGCCACGCATTTTATTTCTACATAATATATTAATTTTGCGTGATATCAACAGCCCTGGTACCAAATCATCACCTTTGTGGGGATGTAGGGCAGGTCGACCTAGTCTTGAACCAACCGGGAGGGCAAGAGCTGATGCCTCCTCTGATTGTCAAGGGTGGAGCTTCTTCTACACAGCGTGGATAGTAAATTTGGCAGCTCTTCTGTCACACTGAGAAGTTATCACGGTACAGCCTTAGCTATGCAAATATATTACTATTATATAATATAATATAATATAATATAATATTATATTATATTATATTATATTATATTATATTATATTATATTATATTATATTATATTATATTATATTATATTATATTATATTATATTATATTATATTATATTATATTATATTATTATTATATCACACCAGACGGCCTAGCGGCAGCCAAACGTCTGGTTGGTGGGGGCTTTGCCCCCAAACCCCGAAAATAGAACAACCCGAATCTTCCTCCTTTCTTCTTTAGACCTTCTTATTTTTATTACAGTAAAGACTGGTTTTACTATATAGATTAGTGCAGCGGGATATGGTAGGGCAGAATCTTCACCGCTCCTATGAAGCCCATCCACCCTCTATCGCACGTACGCGATTTATTCTCCGAAGTTCCTGTTCTCTACGTGAGGAGAAATAGATTATGAGATGAGAGTCCCAATGGTGAATCTGCAGAAACACATAATTAAAATTAATCAGTGTTGGTCGACAGGTCGACACTGTTTACTGTCCGACTGCAGTAATAATCCTCCGATTACCATACTCATTCTCCCTACCTCTTCCCCCCTCTCTGCTCATTACCTAGGTGCTGGCAGAGAAATGGAGTGAGAGTCCGGCAGGCACACGCGGTACTGTGTCCCGACACACGTGTCAGCACGTTGCTACGACGTCTATGACACTGACTGCACACTGACACACGTGCCACGACTTCTATGACCCGCCTTCAGACACCCGACGCAAATTGGACGAAATTGAGGGAAAATACTGGTCTTCCTCTGGTAATCTCCTTTTGCTGATCCCTCCTCACTGTCACCTTCATACTGGTGCCCCTTACCCGGATTGCCCCGGAATCTCCCGACGTCTTCAGCACGTCTTCTGAATACCTACTCACGTTAGACGACGTCTTCGGCACCTCTTTTGCGTCCCTACACACGTTGGAGGGCTTTTCCAGCATGTCTTCTGAATCCCAACGCACGATGAACGACGCCTAGGGTACGTCTTCTGAATCGCTACGCTCCGCACTTGATTCATATCCATACTCTGACGCTCTACCACTTAGGCCAATGGTATAGTCCCGCGGAAGTATCCGCGGAACAGGAATAATCTAGTAGGGACCCAACGCGCACCCAATAGCCGCAGTCCGCAACACCCATTTTCCGCGGATCATCGGCGGCGGTCGGTGGACGGGCTGGTAAACGTCGCGTCAGCGTAACCACCCGCCGACCGACAACCTCCCGCAGTGAAATGCACCGCTGGAGGCTGTCGGTCGGCCTACCGCGGTGCACTTTCCGTCCGCGGACGTCCCGCGGGTACTCCCACGGGACTATACCATAGGCCTTAACATCTCGTAAAGTTGAGTGATTCGCTGCCAGACCTATGGGCTTGCTAGCAATCGCCCATGGATAAGCTCAACTCAGAAAATTTTGAAGTTACTTACAACCTGCATGCAGATAATAGATTGCCTCAAAATACGCATTCGTAGGTTACTGCAAGCTAGTATAAATGTCACATGTAAGTTACACGAAGACCCATGTAAGTCATAAATAACCTCCTGCTAGTATAAATCTAGTTTGGAACTAAACTCGCATGCAACTTACATATTAGCACCAAACAATGTATCTAACTTAGATTAAGGATCCTTTAAGCTAACATTCACCCGTAGATCATATTTAGCCTAAAGGGTACTACATGTACATACTAGTCGGAGTAGTCGACCCACTCGGATGTTCCCCCATATAATCGTAATTAATACGCACTTGTGATGGTTCCGTAAACTTTTTTCAATATTCATGTTTTATTAGCTTGAGCAACTCGCACATTCACTTTGCGAGTCGAACACGACTCGCAAAAAAACCTGACAAACAACAATTGAATCATAGGCATAAGGCGAGGCCAGATAGGACGAAAACAATATTGTAGGTGTAGAGAAAGGCCCTAGGTAAACATCGACGTACCCAGCTACCACCTACGCGTATGACAGACATAGAAAGGTCCCATTTTCATTATAACTTCTAACTTGAACTGCCTCTTCTTCCTGACAGTCGATATCTCCATAAATGGCGTCCAAGAGGAGTCCTTTTATGGCATCCGCAACCGCAATTTCTCGCAGATGTGAAATCCAGTGTGAAGGTGGAAAGTAGTCGGCCGACAACACGCTCAGGTGAGAACGACACTCTTAGCACACTTATGTACCGACAGGGCCGGGTCCATAATATTTAACTATAAGGTCCACGCATTTGTGTGCAGCAACCGTATTATTGGTAATATGATGGTGGTGCAGATAGGCATTGTTGGAAAACTAGCACTTATGAAGTCGCAAATAGACAGCGTTGGTTTGTTGTAAGCATTATTGGTTTAAAATTGACTCCTGTGAGCATGAGAAAGCGTAGTAACAACAAACTAATATGTGCGAAAATCTCGGCAGTACGCGGACTCGAACTACGGTGTGATCCCACGAGGCGTCCCTCCTACCAACTGCGCCGCCGAGTCACACCACGTATGAGTGTGGTAGAGGTTGATGATGGTTGCGCCCACGCTTTCAAACCTCCTTTTCAGGTCTTCAGAAAAGCGTTCAGCAAAACTAACTGTGGTTCTGGACTTCGCTCACAGGGCCCTACATCCTGCTAAAATAGCATCGCAAAAGCTCACCTTGAGTTATGAACCTTTCCTTGTAAGATTCGGAGCTGTCCACACTTTAATCAATCTGAAAAAAAACCACTCCATCACATGTGAGAGTTCAGCACCATAAATGGATTCGCTCACTATGTGTCTAGAGCGCGCCATCCTGAACTTCTGGACGTTGCGCCTACTTGTTTGTTATTCGCCATTTTTTGTCGTTTAGAAGAGAGAACATGCCCCAATTTTTGGAACTAACTGCCGCCACGGCGCGTTCAGTGAACAATGCATATAGGCCCGGCAGAATCAATCAAGTGGGCGCAACCTCTCGCAAAATTAAGCTAGGCTGATGAAAGGAGCTGATCTGCGCGTTTGGAAGTGCATGGCCTACTCTTCGGAACTATATTGCCGCCATGGCGCGCTCTGTGAACAATGCATATAGGCCCGGCAGAATCAATCGAGTGAGCGCGACCACTCTTAAAGTGACGTTAAGCTGATTGAAGGAACTTGTCTAAATGCGCTAAAAGTATAGGAAACCAAATACCTTCTATATGTGTAGCATACAATGAGTTTTGCAATTCCACTGACTATAGCGGACTTTCCACGAGTTGCTGCCAAATTGGCGTGTTCGGAGCGCAGTAACTGTCAAGTTTGAGTCATTCCGACTGCAACTTGTAGATTTTGCAGGCAGTAACAAGTTCTAGAAGTGCACTGAAGCACAGCGATGTAGCCTATGAATGCACAGAGTTACAGTGTGCGAAAATGCAGGTTAGGTTTAGTAACACGATTTTTTCCCATTTCCTATTGTATTAGGTTGTCAAATAAGTCCCCGCCGTTTTTTTCAACGATTCACTGCAGATTTCGCAGGCGGTCTCTTGCATAGCGTTGCATAGCTTTCGAAAGAGAATGATTTGTTCTATCAGAGCGTGCATTGCGTTTCTTTTTCATCATGAATTTTGTCAATTTTTAGGTCGTTGAAGTAGAAAGTGAAAAAGTGAAAAAGTAGCCATTTGCGCACTTGTTCTCTCCGCTTAGGTTTGTAATTTTTTGCGCAGTTTTTTATAGCACTTGGAAGACAATGTTCTGTACTACAAGAATATGTGTTAGTGCTGTTTGCTTATTTGTCCTTTATTGATTTTTAGGTAATCAAATTGGGAATTCCGACTTTTTCGTCCGAATTTTTACCAAAACTCCGGTTCTGTGGTTGGACTTTTTTGCTTGGTGTCATATGTCGTTTGGAAGAAGATGTCTTGCTCAGTAAAAATTTGTGTCGCGTTTATTGGCTCACGCTGATTTCTGTCGAATATCAACAACTGAAGAAGGAGAAGGAGTTGTTGGTGAAGACGATTTTTCTCTTTTTGGCATTTTGTTGATATTCAAAAGAAATCAATAAACGCAACAAATATTCTAATAGAGCAAGACATTCTCTTTCGGATGACATATAAACACCAGCCCAAAAAGTCCAACCACAGAGAAGGAACTGTCGGCAAAATAACCATCCTCCTTCGGACGTCCCAATTTAATGACCTAAAAATCAATAAGGGCAAATGAGCAAATAGCACTAACACATATTCTTGTAGTACAGAACATTGTCTCTTGAATGCTCAAAAAACTGCGCAAAAAATTACAAACCTAAACGGAGAGAACAAGTGCGCAAATGGCTACTTTTTCACTTTTTCACTTTTCCCTTCAACAACCTAAAAATTGACAAAATTCATGATAAAGAAAGAAATGCAATACAAGTTGTGATAGAGCAAATCATTTTCTTTCGAAAGCTATGCAGCGCTATACAAGAGACCGCCGGCGAAATCTGCAGTAAATCGTTGAAAAAAACGGCGAAGACTTATGGGACAACCTAATATTTAGCAAATAGAAGTTAAACTCTTCTTTTAAGGAAATGTGTTAAGAAACTTCTATGCAGGAATCTCAAAAAAAATGTGTACACTTTTAAAAAAAACACAACAGTATTTTGCTCCGAGCCAAAACAATGTTTGTAGATGCTTGTAGGATCACCCTTAAATGCTCTAAGGCGAAGATGTTTTGTGTGAAGAGACAACGCCATGCATTAACCTCTTTACCTGACTGTTCCCCGGAGTAGCAGTAGAGGACAGTAGTTTGTTCCGCCCACTAATTATTGTAGATTTTACTGCCCCTAGATCTGAATGCGTGTGGAAAGCATAGAGGATAAAAAGGTTAAATGACGGCGTTACTCATTCCCTTGTATGATGCGTCACGCATTTATTCTATTTCTACGTGATGTCGCGGAGGCTACTTGAATGCGTATTTTGCCAAGAGGGTAATCGGAGGGCGGAACAAGTCTTCGACAACGACGTAGCTCTTGACAATACACCCAAATCTGGAAGGGGCTTTTCAGGCCCCACATACACTTTTATTTACCTTTGGAAAGATTACGAGTTATTCGTATCCACTGGCAACTTCCGAAGTCATAATTCTGCTAAAGATTGTTTTTACGAAGATTCGTTAGTCTTCCGATTTTTCCTTTGCCTTGAATCGTATTAGTTGGCAAAGGATTTGCTACGAACACTGCTGCACTGCTTCAGCGCCAAGGTTACAATAAAGCAAAAATGACCGCAGGAATCGAACTCGCGTATGAATAATTGGGCAAATCTGGAACTGTGGGAACAAATTTTCGAGATTGTCCTGCACATAATGAGATTTCTCTCTTACTATACTATGTATTTTTTTTTCTCAAAAATCGAAAAAATAGCACAGTGTAAGAGATATAGTCTGACGAGGGAGGTCACTGAACTCCGTCCGGAGATTCTGAATGAGACCTATATGGTCTTGTAGGGCATCAGACGAGGATCACAGAACTATGTCTCGTTTTTGCTAAATGTCCCTGGGTGGTCCAAAAATGGCAAAAAACTGAATCACTTCTAGGCGGGCTGATAAGGCAAAAGTGACACCTGAAATGGCCCTGTCGCGCTCTGAACTTGACCTACAAAAGGTTTGGAGCCCAAATTAAAGTTGGATTATAATAAAATGATAATTAACGACGTTTCCTAGACGAAGATGCAGTATGCATTCAAGTGATTCATTCGCATCGATGGCGGCAGCGACTGGATTGTCGAGATAGCGAGTCGGACTTGTGGGTGGGAGTCGAAGGTTCGATCCCGCGGTGTCCGTGCGATTTGCTCTGTGGAGTGCTACCATTTTTGCAACTGAAGAATACATTTTGGCTACGGTGGGATACCGTATTCACTTGCTAACCCCGCAACACGCAGCGAGCTCGAGAGCAATGGAGACAATCGACCGGGTGTGAGGTGGTTCCCGATTC
>OX377203.1:71081660-71305438 GCA_947396885.1 Heligmosomoides polygyrus polygyrus | reverse complement strand
ACACTGTGCTATTTTTTCGATTTTTGAGAAAAAAATACATAGTATAGTAAGAGAGAAATCTCATTATGTGCAGGACAATCTCGAAAATTTGTTCCCACAGTTCCAGATTTGCCCAATTATTCATACGCGAGTTTGATTCCTGCTGTCATTTTTGCTTTATTGTAACCTTGACGCTGAAGCAGTGCAGCAGTGTTCGTAGCAAATCCTTTGCCAACTAATACGATTCAAGGCAAAGGAAAAATCGGAAGACTAACGAATCTTCGTAAAAACAATCTTTAGCAGAATTATGACTTCGGAAGTTGCCAGTGGATACGAATAACTCGTAATCTTTCCAAAGGTGAATAAAAGTGTATGTGGGGCCCGAAAAGCCCCTTCCAGATTTGGGTGTATTGTCAGGAGCTACGTCGTTGTCGAAGACTTGTTCCGCCCTCCGATTACCCTCTACGAAATGTTGTGCGAAGGCTACTTGGCAGCGCTCTACTGCATCCGATTGCACCCGCAGGAGGGGTTGTAACAATTACTATACAAGGGTTGAAAGTAGGCTTAAAACGACATTGTGGAATTCGTCATCTCCTTATGGACGTCTAATATTTTCAATAACCATTTTTAGTTCATAGGACCAGGCCGAAGGGTTACCCGTATCAACCATGCCATCACGATCAGACGCAATAAAATTCCTCACCATCGCTTTGAGAAGAATTTCAAGCGTCAGAGATCATCTCCCAAGAGTATTACGACGATTCGTTTTTTGACATCTCCTGTCTTGAACAGTGGTTTTTGAAAAATCTTTACTTTTGCAATCCCGAAGAAATCAAGGCAACGCAGAACGGGCACCCAGGTACATATCGATCCCATGAGTTTCCGATGATAAAGCATCTGCCAAAGCAGGATTTCCGCTACTTCTATGGTGGGCAATCCAGCCACGGTAGTCGATTTTCTAGGTTTGATTGACCACTCTGGCCATTCCCTAGTAATCGCACTCCAAGACATTTGATATTTCTGTACAGCTTCTCCACTCAATTAAAATATAACATACCGTATCTGCAAATCCTAAAGCATTCTAACCTTCCGCTACCTTCTCGAAGACCAGGTAAAATCAGCTACGTGCTTTGCAGCATAAAGCCTTCCAAGCACCATGGTAGTTGGGGGGGGGGGGTGGGGTAACCTTACAAAAAGTGTCACTAACACGAAAAAAGGAAGGCGACAGTGATAGTAGAAAAACAACAACAAGCCAGCAACCTTCATGATCCACCACTCTACACATAGTCTCAGTGACTCACATTTTCTTCAGCCTTCAACGCCACTTCAAGGGCCTACAATTCGCCACAACGTCGAGAAGCCAGCTATGTAATGAGTTACCCAATGCTCAGCCTGTCTTCAATGCCCAAATGTCGAGAACTCACGCATCAACCCAGTAATAACATTGAAATCAAATATGTGTACTCCGTCTGTCGGTTCATGCAAAGCTTCATAGCAAACAATGCATGTAGCAATGTAACCGTTTAACAAAATTCATTGCAAGGGTAGGGTAGGGGACGTTCTTTCCATAGACTCTTCGCCAATAAGGATCTTTATTTATTTACTTATTTATTTCTGCGCCAAAGGGCGCGCTAATACATCAAAAACAGTATCAGCTAATATAGCTAATATCGCAGGTAGAAGTGAAAAAATCAAAATCAAGGAAAACTAGATACACTAAAGTAAATATAGACACGGTAGAGCACTCCCACCCGGTTAGAGGGAGGTGCGGGTTCGAGTCCCGCCTGGCGCTAGAAGTTTTGATCGCAACAAAGCATCGTTATGACAGCTCACAACCTCGATACCAGCCACATGAGGCCTAAAGAAACTGAGTTTAATCGTTTCCATCAAGACCATCAGCTCGACTGGTTCCATGCTGATATCAGCGGCCAGCTCATCCCGGATACGGGTGAGTGCTGATCGGTCCCACGAGGTGGGGTGTTGCGTTCGATCAAACGGCGCCGGTGGTGTAATGGCGTAGAACATTCCCGCCCGGTTAGAGGGAGGTGCGGATTCGAGTCCCGCCTGGCGCTAGAAGTTTTGATCTCAACAAAACATCGTTATGATAGCTCACAAATATAGACACCGTTGAAGCAAAGGACCGAAAAACAACCAGTTCTATTACCAGTCGTTATGAACATTGCTAGGAAACACGCAAGCCTTCTATACGAGTTCGGCTAGGGAATGCTTTGATGGGCACCTGCGAAAACAGATATGTATGTGCGCAATTGTACCTATGGCACAATTGTACCTGTGGCTTCAAATGACGCAACCATTCAATTTTTCATTACTGCCAACTCGGCAGGTGATTGACCACTACACCTTGTAAAGCTGGGCGGAAAAGATTACTTGTCGAACCACGAGGGTGAATCAGTTCTTCAACCTGCCAAGAAGTGAGAAGTGACATTATTTCCCGTTCACGGAAAATCTTAAAAAATGAATAAAAATTAGGCTCGACGCATCTCGCAGTTCTTACTACCTTCTTGTTAGAGAGCCTGTTGGAAACCACCAGATGCAACGATTTCTAGAGGAAAACGTAAGTGCAGTTGTGGAGGTATGTAGACAGAACAGGGACCGGATTCATCAACAATTAAACCCACAGGTACCATCAATTAAACCCGGAGAACAGACGTAGAGATAAACTAAGGGATAGCGATGAATGCTTCACCGTGGGTATCTCTACTCTTTATGCCCGCGGGTTAGTAGTTGATGAACTCAGCCCCAGAATATACGCCTCTTCACCATAAGGTCTCCCCACAAGTACTCGCGAGTGAAGAGTTGCTAGTGTCAGGAGTGGATCTGTAACAGTCACATCAACGAGCAAAAGAGTACACATGCGATAAGAACAATGTATATCGCTTCTTTGGCACAAAGAGAACCGAACGGTAAGTGAATCTCGTCATTACAGACTGGAAAATCGTTTAACTCCTTCGAATTTGTGAGCAGCTCTGTATGACAGAAGCACAGCACCTATACAGAAATATTTCTAAACATTGGAGCAGATACATAAAACGATTCTCCAACTTTTATTCTTAATTATGTGACTTCAAACCACATTAGGTGAGAGTTCTGCTGGCATTATCTTTCAGAAGCTCCTATTGCTCTGTGGGCAAACAAAGCGGCATAGAAATTTCGGGAAAAAATGTTCAGCGATTCCGAAACTTCGGAAAACCTCTCTTTCAAAAACCAGCTTCTGCCAAGAACATTTGCCTGTCGAAACAGCTTGTTTGCAAGTATGTCCAAGCTTCGTACATTGTCACCTTTAATTGGGATATTTTAATGCTATTTCATGGGCTGACCAAGATCCATCACTACCTACGAAGCAGTTTAACGTGTGTCACCATAACCCACTAAGCACTCACTTTTTAGGACATCTCTTAATTGAGTTAGCTTGCAAACCGCTCGGAGAGTACAGCAAATAGCGTAGCCGTGAGCTGTTTCATTTATGCCAGTTCAAACAAGGTGCTGCGAGAAAGAGGGGGATTTGTTAGAGAAATGAGATAAACAGGCTGTTTAAAAAAGCAAGGAAGGAAAAGAATAAGGAAGAAATGAAAAGAGAAAAACGCACGATTTGTGAAAAAACGAGCGGCAACTATCGCACTGTCTGATACTGATGTGGGATTGACTAATCTTAATTGATTAATTAGTTGAACAGCATGAATTACGATTTGTGAAATTATGCAATCGACGGTTGTGGTTATATCACCGATTATGTATAGAACCACTGGCCATGTTATGCGTCAATAACAGTAGTTTTTAAAGAAAGAAACCTTATTCGAGAATTATAGGCAGTGATACCATTATGGCGTAATGGCGCAGAGCATTCCCGCCCGGTCACCAGGAGGTGCGAGTTCGAGTTCCGCTCAGCGCTAGAGTTTTTATCGCAACAAAACATCGTTATGAAAGCGTCTAGTAATATTTTCAACTTTTCTGGTTCAAGAGTTCTATTTTCTGAAAGTAGTCACAGAAATTCAACTTATTCCTTGTTATTGTTATTTGACCACGTGCTACCCCTTAACAGTTCATTCCGCCGACATATTCACCAAAGCTCTTTTTTCTCAAAAAATTCGAGTAGTATCTAGCTCCTAGTACCCAACTTGCAACTTGCAAGCTAACTATAGGCGGAAAATGTGCGGTCGTTCAACGATAACTTCCATTGCCGGTTCCTTCAGCTCATAAACCAGCGAGATTCTTCGCTCCATGGAAGACGCAACGCAGACGCGACGCGCGCGACGAAGTGAGTGATCTTCGTCAGCTGACGAGCAGGGTGGTCCTTGCTGTGGCTGCTCCGGGGTCGTACGGCTGGTAGGGTCGCTTTTCGGAGAGATGGGCCGCATCTTCATCGAGAACCACGGTTGGTAGTTCTGCCTGTACTCCCAGTTCCCCGTTATCTCCCCGTTCAGGTGGGCTGCGGGTGGTTGTCTGCCGCTTTTGCAAGACCTATCTCACAAATCGCAGCGAGCTGATTTCCAGTCGATTCCAAGGTGAGTCGCGTTTTCACCATCTTTGAGACGAACTATTAAATAGTGCTGATCGGCAGATTAGGTAGTATCTATGGAGACAAACCATCATTCGTCCGACTTACACCTACTTCATTCACTTCCACTTTCATTCGCTGCCAGTTTCGTATATTGACAGCCAGCTGTGTTTTCTTGCCTTTGTTACCTTCGAATGCTCCTAAAAATATGCGGTTTGCGAGGAGTTCGCACAAATCCGCTAGTTTTGTCGGTATGATCACCATAGAAGTACTTCAGAACACCTCCAGAAAAGCAAATCCGGTGGAATCCCAAAGCGAGGGGTCCACAATATAATAAGGTGTGCGTTCTACCCCTCGTTCACTTGGCGTGTTTACCCGTTCCCCCCCCCCCCCTTCCCAACCCACTGGGCTTTCTCGAGAAGCTAGTGGCTGCCCCACATTGTACCTTATGCTGCAAGTGTTTCCATTTCAACTATTATTCAAATGTGGGTATAAAGTGACCTCTCCCCCTTACAGGAACTGCACCGCAAATCGGACGGAATCCCGTCTTGCGCATTGAAAATCGCAAAGCCACTTTATTTCACATATTTGTCTAGTTTGTTGTTTTGTACAACTTTAGTTGTGCGATCTTCATACGACCACATAGAGTTGACCTATCCTCGCACTCTCCGCCCCATTTGGTCGTATACCAAGACGAGTGATAGTCAGTCTAGCGGGTTGGCCTTCTATAAACATCCCTTCTCTCTGCACTTGATTAGAACCGGAACAACTTCACTCGTGACTAAATCGCCTAGGGTGACGACGGGTTGTTTCACAGTACCCACGCGGTCACTGAGGATACACCCGTCCCATCACCTGATCTATAGATTGGATGAGCTCACTGGTGAAACCGTTGGTGGAATTTGTAGTTTTTCTTTATGCTCTTTTTCAGTTCGAGAAATTTTATCGTGTTCATTTCGTGTTTCTTTTGCATTTCCGTGTTTTTTCTTCTTCTTTTTGCTTCCCCGCTAATCCTGGTTGGTGATGGTCCCTCTTAAACGATTTCATAAGAACTGAATGTGTTCAGCATTACTGTATATTGAGCTCGCGCTTTCCGTAGAAAACAACTGCACTAACGTTTCAAATGATTAGGACATGGAATGCATTCTCTTCTATGTGTCCACGGATCTGGATCGTATTCAAAATGTTGATTGTTTGATGGTGTCTTAGCCTAATTTTTTTCACTGGTGATATATTTTATCTGCTAGTGGACGGTCCTTTCTCGGTGTGAATCTAGTAAGGGTTTCTCCTTTACTATTAGGGTGTCCCACACGGAATGTCGCTTCAGATCTTCTTTTCTTCTTCTTCTTCTTTTTCTTCTTCTTCAGCGGCTGTCCCTTCGTAGCCGGGTTCACTATTCTGGTGCCATGACGCCACCTTTCCCGATCCAGCGCTAGATCAGGGTGGACACCAGCAACCTTCAAGTCCCTATGTAACGTATCAGACCAGCGCTGCCCTCTAGGTTGCTTCCCATTTACGTCGAAATTAAGGCCTATCTTCCGGACGCTGTCTTCTTTTCCACGCAGAGCGTGGCCGTACCATCGCAAGCGAGCTTTGCGCATCTTGTCAGCTATCGGCGCGACACCGAACTTTTCCCGAAACATCGTTTCGGATGCGGTCCATGCGCGTGACTCCGGCCGTCCAGCGCAGCATCTCCATGACGCTGAGGCGTGTTTCAACTTCCTTAGGCGCAGGCCAACACTCAACGCCATACATCGCTACCGGCCGCACGACGGCTCTGTAAATCTTCGACTTCGAACGCTCTGGTATCTTCCTAGAGCAGAGCACGCCAGTCAACGAGCGCCACTTAGACCAAGCTGCACTCACGTGTGAGTTCGTTTCAACCATCAGTTTGCCGTCAGATGCGACTTCTGATGCCAGGTACGCAAAGATCGAAGTGCGTGGAAGGTCTCGTTAACCTTGATCGAGCTGGACTCAGTAACATCCGTAGTTAGGTACTCGGTCTTCTTCACGTTCAATCTGGGTCCAAACCGCTCCAAGCGATCACACCAAGCTTGCACCTCTCGCTCGAGTTCATCTTTGTTGCTGTCGTTTCAGACCGAAAAGTTAAATTCATACAAAGCACTTAAAAGCAACATTAATTCGGTACTATATTCTCTACAATTATCAACAACGTTTCTCCAACGTACACGCAAAGGTTGGTTCGCGTCCCTAAAGAAATGAGCTGGCCGCGAATCGAGGAAGTTGGTCACCCAAATTCGGATTTCGTCGTAGTCAGAGAACATTTTCCGGTACTATTGTACTTTTGGTACCCCACTTAATCTTGTTCAAAATAGATCTACTAGGGGCAATCTGCCATGGGAAGAACGAATATCATAGTCGTTTATTGCGGAAATGTCTTATAAGCCCGCTATATTAAGTTGGAATCGCCCAAGGCCTTGCGAAATAGCGGGCGCTGGTAAGAGACGCAGAGACTCCGCCCCCTACCAGCACGCATTCGCGGCCGTCTCGAGTGGGGGGGGGGGTTACCATAGCATGCCGTGGCGCGCAGTCGTAGGAACAAGATACTCGCAGCGAATTAAATGCAGTCTTATCTCCTCGTTTCGATTACAGATTCGGTCTTATTTTCTTCCGCATAGGGCAAGAGAGGGACCTCTAGGATGAAGGCAATTTTATTACGGGTGTCCTAGTGGGCCCACACCCCGGAGTCCCATCCCCTGTCTAATTATGTGCTCTCCTCCGCGTGAGCGAAAGATAGCACACAACAGAGCTTTCAAGCCTTTTCGAGATTTCAAGGCTTATGCCCTGGCTAACCTCTGCTGCAGGCTAGGGGCGGCGAAATAGTGCGAATTGTTAGGAGTAGTCTCTGCGTCTCTTATCAGCGCGCGCTATCTCGCAAGGCCTTAGGCAATTAGAGCTTAATATAACGGGCTTATAAGGCATTTCCGCAAAAAACGACTATGATATTCGTTATTCCCATAGCAGACTACCCCTAGTAGACCTATTTTGAACAAGATTAAGTGGGATACCAAAAGTACAATAGTACCCATTTTCCCACCCAAGGCGTGCTGCTTCGAGCGGAATATGTGGTAGTAGAATGGGGTAATATCGGAGCTGTACGCGGATGAGGGAAAGCGGTTCAACCAAGTTCCTCAATTTTCTGCTGAACGACATTTGCGACATGAGGCCTCGCATTATCATGCAGCAAGTTGGGAGAGGACGTGTCAACTCGATTTGGATTTAAATTTGGAGCAGACAAGCTCTAGTGCAAGCTCCAAAGCCGATCTTGTCGGGTCGTCATCAACGGCAGCCCGTGAAAGGTCGCTAACGAGGATAGGCGCCTGTCTTCCGTACTCTTTGTCTTCAAGACTTTCGTCGACAGCGGCAAATGAAACCACCGCTCGCATTGTCTTTTGAAAACGACATGTTCGTCAGATGCAGCTACCAACGAACAATGCGATTCCTTCAGCGGATTTCTTCAATTTGAAGTCAATTTTCTTCAATTTGAAGTCGTAGAGCAGGCACGCGCGTCATTCTCTCGTTCATTGTAGTCTGGAGGCTGTAATTTTAGAAACAGTTGAGGGAATGATGTAGGAAAAATAGGAAATGTAGAAGATGAAACGCCGCAACAACTAACCCTAAGTGAGCTCACAACCGATGCGAATAACTGTGAAAAGAAGGCCACAATGTACGTGGCATTCCGTGTGGGACAATCTAATAGATTTGCACCGAGAACAGTCCTTTTTAGGCTTCTCCTAACTAAGCTGACTAACTAGGAACTCAGAAACTGAGTCTATCTGGGCAACCAGGTTGGTGTAGTCTACCTATTTCTACATGTTGCTACGTATTTATCGTGTTTCGTTATGTCGAGAAATCGTTTAAAAGAGGGAACCACCAACTAGGATTGCACCGAAAATGTGGCGAACGAATGACGCAAGAAAAAAAGCTCGACAAGAAACGTGAAGCTGTGGAAGGAATTGCGGAACGGCATAAGGAACGCGGAGATACAAAAGAAGAAAATGTGCATGACTAGCGCGAGAAGTATACAAAACAAACACAAAATCAACACGATAAAACGGCTTAGACTGAAAAAAACTACAAATCGCAGTGACGATCTCAACACCGAACACTTGGATAAATGAGCTGACGGAGCAAGTGATTCCGCTACGACCGCCTGGATACTATAAGAAAACTCGTCGCATTCTTGACAGGCACTCGTCGCTACCCTTGATGATTTAGTCTCGGCTATAAGAAGTTGTTACTGTTACTTCTTGCTTCCTGCTTACGGCAAATAGTTTGGCGTCGAGTATGGCAGGTCATACTGTTTGAAGACCCTGTACGTCTGAGAAAACTGGATGACTTCCTCGCCTGTTTTAACTGTCAACTCCTCATTTCATTTTCTAACAGGATCTTCCGGCCGTGCAATGCTTTTCCATCGTGCGTGGAATCTCGACTACTCTGAGGCCCAGCACAGAGACATGATGACTGGGAAACACATTGTGCGCGATGTTATGTGTCGCATTTGTCATGTAGGTTCTTTTGGATCATCGGCTTTTCGCAGTTGTTCCACATTTTGCTGTCTTATCCTACCATCAGTCACTCTTCAGAAGAAAGTAGGGTGGATGTACGAATTCGCAATGGAGGACTCTCAGCGGTATAAAGAGGCGCGCATAATTCTGGAGAAGGCGTTGGTAGACGAGGAAGACGGCTTCCCTGATCCATCCGGTGCACTCGAAACCCATGAACAGCCTCCGTCGTAAGAGTTTTTTTTTTAATTTGTTTGTTTCTGGCTACCTCTCAGCTTGTTCTTCCGCTTTCTTTTTTTCTATGCCTTTCGGGTTGATCTAAAGCTGCCGATCTAGCAACGTATAGATGGTCTTGTCCTTTGAATTCAAACGAGTGATTTTTGCAGTTAATATTTATATGCGCAGGTCTTCCATAAGGACATTGACTGCCGAAATCTGTTTGTTTGGAACAGATACTTTTATGAAGCAACTAAAAATGACCACACAGTGTCTTTAGTGGAATTGGAAGAGTACCGCCCAGTCTCGACTCATGTTTTTATTAGTGTTGTGTTTATTGTTAGAAGATCTCTAGAAGGTTTCGGGGTATGCCGCTCCAAAATGGCGCTTCAAGTTCGAGCTTAACTTCGGAAATAGGTTTTCTTTTCCACTTTTCAAGGGTTGGATGTCTGCTGCAGCGTTTTTGATTGCGATTAATCCTACTTATTGTTTTGTTTTTGTTTGCTTTTCGCCAAATCGTGATGCAGCACAGGAGGTATAGATTGACTGCCCTTAAGTTTTTAAGGAACAACTGAACAGCGACTAAAACTGGATTATAAAGCAGTTGCCAGGTATTGTTCTGTCTACTGCAATATAATTTTCGTTTTGAGCATTGTTTCCAAGGAGTGCAAACGTTTTCACTCCTGTGCTTTCCATGGCGTGGTCTAGTGTCATCGCTCATCGTATAGCGCAGTCATGGAAGTGCCAGCTGCTGCGTAAAAGCGCATCAGTTTCGAACCCTCCCGGTTTACAACTGACCGTGGAATCTTATTGTATAGGCCAAATGAGCATTCAAACTGGCGTCTAGAGTTGGAGTGTGCGCCGCATCCTAAACTGGTGTTAATGAACACCAACCTTTGCCATCCTTTATCCTGTTACCTACGCTGTTCTGTTCATTGCCCAAAATTTGGTTTTCGAGCGAAATTCATGGCTAATCTGCGGCGTTTCAGATCTCCCAAGTTCGAGACTTTCGGAGCCCACAATCGCATGCGTCTCAGTGTTCCTTCGAGATCTGATTCTGACTTGCACACCTCTACTACCACTGCGATTCATATCTCATCCGGCGTGCACGAATCGCCATAACCCTTGTTTCCCAACATTTTTATGCATTGCTATGTTTTTATTTATTTCGTATGCTCCCTGTTTGCGAGAACTTTTATGTTAGCCAACACCTATGGATTCCCTTTGAACTCATTTCTGTAGATAAATACCTCACATATGAGTCATGGACGCACTCAACTGGCGCAAACTTCTTTTTAGGAGTTATCTTCTGCTTTGGGTTCTCTCTGTTTAGGTTGATAAACAGTTATTAGTTCTGTAATCGTTAAAATGTACATATGGTGTACTAGTTACTGTGTTTCTGCGATATGAGATGGAAGTTACGTATGGTGACTACTGGAGACGGTGATCAAATCTCTGTAAACGTTTTCGTACTTTGATAAAACCTTACTTTGACGCGTTCCTTATGCCGCCGCTGGTACCCTTCTCACCATCAAGTATCCTCGTGCCTTGGCGTTATGCGAACGAAGGTTTTACTCGAAAATCTAGCAAATGCCTCGTATGTTCTTTGAACACTGGGGAGGACGGAGGACTTTTTCCTGCGAAAAGTGCGGCACGTATTTGTCAAACAGGCAAGAAGTCGTATCTACGAGGTTCAGCGGTACGAGCTTGTCTCTCAGCTTTAGGTATTTGTTTCCCTACCATAACCTTTCCAGGTTGCACTGGGAGAGCCTTCTTGTTCCGACGTGTGGCCAATACTCGACAAGGAAGTCCTGTTGTCCGAAAATTGACCACAGGGAATCACCTCGTGAGGCAGCTTGATTTCGCCGCTTAATCTTGGACATTGTTATTTTCTCCCGTTATAGGTTCGGGACGTGTACTGCCTTTGTTGTGACACCAAGTTGGGTTGGCTGTACGAGTTTACGAATGAGGATGCAGAACGATATAAAGAAGGTGGGTCACAAAATGCTCCACCATTATCTCCGTCTACAGGCTTCCAGGCTCTACCAGGACGTTATTCCATCCCGAAAGCGTATTGGTCAAGTTCCTATTCTTCTTATCTCCCAACCGAATAAAACCACTAGCGTTTTGGCTTTAAGGTGCAGCCTATGTCAGAGTTATTTAGTGCATCGAACCCGTACGCCTTCCTTTTCATGCCTAAATTAATGGCCTTCCCCAGATAATTGCATAAGTGCTTATTTTTTGCGAGTATGTCTCAGAGAATCTCGATCCAGTTAACGTTGAAAAATTTAAGCAGTGAGCACTGTTTGAAAGGCCATAACTTGATGCAAGATAGAACGGGATATTGAAAAAAATAGGAAGTACGAACGAAACCGATAAAAAATGGTATCTGATGTGGGAGCTAGGGATCGCGCCACGCACGTGTCAATGGGTCCAAGTCTTGGATTGGATTGACACTATATGGGCCTAATGCTTGTTATTAGGTCGGACCGAGAATTGCCGCCGTTTTCGACTTCTAATCGTGACTTGGAACGGCCGCAGTTTCGTATTCGTGTTCAGGGTCAAAAGTTTTAATTAATCTGGGAGCTTTGTTTTTCTAAGATAACCGTGAAAATAATATTTTGGGCGCAGAATCAAGTATAGCATTCAAGTTTAAATTCGACATTAACTTCTTATATTAGTTTTCTGCGGATCAGTTTAACGTGTTATTTGCAGTTGCCACTCTTATGGTTAGGAACTCCCTGCGAGCAGGACATACCCGACTAGCTTGTTTTCTGGATTCGGTTCTGCGTTGTGCCAGCAATAAGTCACTAAATTCCATTCTTTGAGAATGGTTTAGACGATTAGCGATGGATTCGAGGCGAATTATTGTTCTCCACATTTTTGGGATATCACTTTATTTTGTTTGCAGTAATCCACTTCTAACAACACAACGGTCCTTCTGGAAAACGATTGATTTTTCCCACCAAAGAAAGAAAACAGGAATTGCCGTTGACATCCTCTTTTGATTTTATTTCCGAACGCTGATTAAAGTGCCTTTTTAGTCAGCAGTGAAGGTCAACCAATAAGAAACACAAATAGAACGAAAAGACAGAGGAATGTATACGTTATGTTCTTTGCGAGGTTAAGGCGCCGTGTACTCCTTCAACATTTCTAATTGTTCGCGTGATTGATTAGATAAAAACTGTATATAAATTTGTAGCAAACTAATCACGTCCTGGTTTCATACCTTTCTACAAGGTGGTGTGGAGGATGCTGGTCCATGTCTTCGCATTGCAGTTCAGCAAATTAAAAAAAATGTTCGATTGGCGCGATTGTTGTTGCTAAAGTCGATGTCTTTTGGTGACTACGTCTTTAGTCCATTCCATGGCAGCATTATTGTATTCAGACCTGAAGAATGGCTTATGCCTGAAACGTAGTCACCAGTAAACATCGGCTTCGAGCTTTCAACAATCGCACCAGTCGAGCAGACGAAATGAACCTCAGAATCGCATCTACAACTTGAAATTTTCAAGGAGGATATGGCGCGGTATTAACGTACCAAGCAACGTTTCTATTCCATTCTTTTTCTGATTCTTCCTGATAGCATTAAAGGTAGTGAAGTTGTGGTTGTTCAGTCAGTGCTCCTATCTCTGAGAGTTACTATTCTGTAACAAGTTGTAATGCATTGTTGTTTGGTTTTGGACTCTGAGAATGGTGTAGGTGAGCGATATGGTCAATAACAAGTTCTATATAAGAAAGCGACCTCCAAGAAGGCATTACAGAGGGGGTTTACACCACGTCGATATCCATTTACGTTTGTTCCTGCAGGCAAATTCATTTTGGAGCGACGACTTGTTCGAGAGGCCGAAGTGGCTCACAATCAACTGGCTGAACGCTTGTTCGAGAGTGACGGTCCCGCATCGCCCGTGAAGGTCCGACTAAACTGGAAGCGGTTATAGGGACCTGCTGCGGTGGATCTGTTCTGTCTAATTAATGAGATCTCGCGTTCAACCCATGCCGTACCTCACATGCATTTTCTGGAGCTTTGCCGATAACACCGTTTTTGCTAGTATAATTTATTATTCGTTGTTGTTTGTTGTTGTGCATTATGCTACTCGTACAGCGCTGTTTTCACATAAATCTTCGAGCGCTGAGTTGGGTGTTCTGTTGACAGTGTCGTCGTGTTCATCGAGGTGAACTACTTCATAACTTAACCATGTTCGTTGCACCAGCTTTTATTCCTAGAGAATGGCAATATTGCACAAGAGCAATAGCCGAGAGGATTCAGATCGCGAAAACCAGCGACCCATAGAGTGCAATCCGAAGTGAGTCTGACGATGTTCTTTCGATGATTACGATTTCATTGTCAGCTGATGCTTTGTTTTGAAGCGATGAAAATTCTCGACGAAGATGTGTCAACAGGAGGCGAGAAGGACGAGGAGGTATGTTGGTTTCCGCGAATCTTATTGTGGTTGAACGCTGTGAGCAGAGAAACGAGGAGGCGGGTGGTACTCCAGGGGTTTGGCTGCTTTCCTGCCAGAATTTTCTCACATCAGTTGGAATTATTGGAGCTGTTGTGACATTCTCGCGGCTTTTCATGCTGCGTGTTTCGCTTTCGTAGTACTGTAAGTAACATTATGTGAGAGCCAGCGAAGCAGCCGGAAGCAAATGCTAGTTTTCTGACTCATAGCTGTTCGCTAAGATTCCTATAGATCGGAACATGACCACTATTCGACTCATACTTCCGAGTTTTCGTTTTTGATGAAGGCAAAAAAGTCCGGTTGAATATCTAGCGTTCTGTGCACTTTCGTACTATGCTAGTTGCTGTGGAAAGCAAGAAGGTAAGGGATCACTCACAGTAGTCTGCCGTGCTAACTTTATAGATTGATCCACTCATAAAGTTCAGTTGGAGTTCGACGATCTCAGGGGCTGGATTCATCAACGACTCACAGCAATTTAACAGAGAATAGAGCCGAAATCCCTGATAGCGCGGCTTATCAAGCGACATTGCGAAACATTTCGCCGCTCTATCAGGGATTTCGGCTGTATTTTCTCTGTTGAATTGCTGCATGTCGTTGAAGAATCCGTCCCCAGATTGTCTCAAGTTTATTTTACCACTGTTTGATTAGCCGTTTACTTCATACGCCTTGGCAAGGACAGTGTGTTTTGGCTTATATTATTGGGAGAAAACATGATTGAGATTGGAAATGGTGACATCACACGGGTACTGCTGAGCTTTTAGTCTGAACGCTGTTTTGATAGGTTTAGTTAGCAAATTTTGAGTACAACCGCTGTTTTGATGATTGATGAATCTCTGTTAGTGTATTTTTTATCAAGAAGAGGTCTTGGCTGCAATCGTCATCAAATTTTTGTGATAATAGAGCACCTTGGACTATGCCGCGGTCGGCCAGTGGTCGTCGTATTCTCATCATTCGTAACTTCAATCCCTCGATAGCATTTCCAACGTCAGTATGAGTGAACATACGTATAGAGCCTCAGTCGCGAGGTGGTCGGTGACTAGGGAACCCCTTTCTTTACAGAGAAATTTCAAATAAAATTATTAGCTATTCCCTATTACGTTCGCCTCAATGCTTAGTGCAGGCTAGGCTTAATGTATTATGAGTATTTTTAGGTCAATAGGTTGGTCCCTTAAGACAGAGTCTCAACAAAGTCAGGAGCAACAATCGTAGTGTGTTTGATCGCAGTCCTTGTTATCCGTCGATTCAGAATTCCTCGCTTTGTCAGCACCCTGTTTAATTTTAATTCTATGTTTGAAAGAGAGCATGAAGACAGTATTGATGTCAGTGCCAGAGTTCACAGAAAAACGGATAGTGAAACACACTAGTAGCATTGAAGTTTTGTGAAGATGGGCGAAAATGACGAGTGGAGGACGCTCCGTTGCAGTTTACCTTTAAATGAGAACGAACCGTAATATCACTCGTGGGCGCCTGGGACATGAAGGAGTGGGGAACTAACTTGTTTAATTCGTTGATTACGATTTTGGTTCTTCACTGTAGCTATTTGTCTTTAGGAAATGAAGTAATGAGTTCTACGTTAGTTTTAGCGCGATGTTGGGTCTCTCTATCTATCTATCTATCTATCTATCTATCTATCTATCTATCTATCTATCTATCTATCTATCTATCTATCTATCTATCTATCTATCTATCTATCTGTCTGTCTTTTTCTGTTTTCTGGGGTGTGAGGCTGATCCTTGTATGTGGATAACGCTAAAGGAGTACGTTTTTAATTTACTATTTGGAATGCGCCACGGATTCTAAGTCTACTGGATATCGCAGATGCAGTTTGACTGCGGGATTTTTCGTATGAAACACCGGCCAATTGATGGGGAAGTCAGTGCCTTCTCGTTAGAAGATAGATTCGCCACAATTCACCGGCTTTGGAAGGTTATAAGGCTTGGCTAACGTGAACTGGATCCGAACGAAGAACTTCGATTTTTAGTGCGCGCTACAACTAGCGCATTCTGATCCTGCACATCGCATGTCTTTATGTACAGGGAGCTTTATGCTTTTGTATCCGAATGGACTTAATTCTTCTGTTTCTTAGCCAAACTAAGAGCAAGAATGCTTGGAACAAGGGTTTATCTTCTTCACGTTTCTCGCAGAAAGTAGATTGTTTTGTATGGTTTTAAGGTCAGCTTATGATACTTGGTTGAAGTTTCACATCTCTTTATTTTCAGAATACGCTCGAAGAGGTTCAGTATCTCCAGGGGCCAACTCTGGCGATGAGTATGACGTTGGATTCCGCGACGACAAAGTAAGTTCCCATTTGTTGGTCAAGCTGAGCCGTGAAAACTGGAAATTCAATTTGTAGCTGGAAGCCGATTTCGCTCTTATGCTCAAGAGAACGCGAGGATTTGAGATAAAGGTAGTCAGAGGCGATGGAGCGTGTATGTTTCGAGCTGTAGGTCAGTTTTCTTTCGTTTCTGATTGAATGTTATTATCACATTCATTCGCTTTTACTCTTCAGGTCGATGGTGATTCCTAGATAGACTTACTCACATTAGAAAAGCTGAGATTTTGCTCGAATTTCCAAGCAAGTTAACGGTCGTTAATTTATCGCAGAATTTACGCTTTCCAGCATTGCTTCCTTCTTGTTGTTGTCTTTTCGTTTTTCTCGCTTCTACCCAAAGTTTTTATTTTCCCTCCCTTATATATATATATATATATATATATATATATATATATATATATACGTGAATGACAACACGCGACAAAAGCCAGCATTACGACAACGCATTGGCAGTAAACAGGCAACACATTGGTAGTAAACACGAAAGATGCAAGAAAAGGCGGATTAACGAGTCTTAAGATAACTATCAACGAGCTTTCCATACTGATTAAATGAGGATGGCAAAGCATTTTTTTTGAAAGCATCTAGAATTCAGAACCGGCTTTTTGAGCAAAAAAGGAGGCACGAGCACAACTTTTGGCCGTAGGATAATGAATTTTAGCTCTACAACCCCTAGTGGTATAATGGTGGACTGCGTAACGCTCAGTAAGTGTAAGTGCAACTTTTCCAGTCATCGTCCTGAAAATCATAATTAGATCGTTTCGCTTTTTACGAATAGTAAGCGACTCCAGCAGAATATTATGTTACGGTCAGGCGCTGATGGAGTGAAGGTGTAGTCATAGCCATTTAAGCGTAACAATAGATTTCTAGTGCAGCTATTTTGAACAGATTCAAGCCTCTGTGTGCAGCGCTTAAAATGAGGACTAAACACAGTCATGCCATACTCCAATATTGGGCGCACGTATGATTTGTATGCAAGAAGCAAGTGAGTTTCTGAATTTGTAGATAACGCTTTTAAAATGTTGCAAGTAACTCTCTCAGCTTTCTTTGCAATCGTCTCGCAATGCTCCGAAGAACTAAGTTTTTGTCTAAGATGAAGCCCAAATCACGCAGACTATTTTCACTGAGTAGGGTGCAACACCAAGGCTGTAAATGCGTTTAACCGAATTTGAATTGCCGATGAAACGCGCTAGTTTTTGGGGCTGAAATAGGTAATTTCCACCATTTAATTTTCCCATTTTTCTTCTTGTCCTGACCGACCAATCGGTAACGTCTGAAACGGAGTTTGTTGACATTCTTCTGTCTCATCGTTCTAGCTCACCAACTATATGCGGATGAGGATATGCACGGAGAAGTCAGGCGATTGTGTATGGATTACATGGTATGTGATCTGCTCTCTGATCTCGCCGAATTTGGTATTATGCGAGGAGATTCTAGGAGAGGAACAGAGACCATTTCGCTCCCTTCGTCGCCGAGAATTTCTCTTCTTATGTCGCCCGCAAACGGCAACCGGGACAGCATGGCAATCACGTCGAACTTCAAGCGATCTCGGAGATGTTCGGACGTCCTTTAGAAATCTACGAATACAGCGAGAGTGAGCGCTTCCTATTTTCATCACGAAACATTCGTGTGTAGTAGTATTTTCAGATCCAAGAAACATCTTCTATCCAGCAATAACGCCTCTTGACGTAAATATACCGATTCGTCTCAGTTATCACGGTTCGTCCCACTACAATTCAGGTGAGTATCAACTCAACTCGCCGCATAAGCTGCTTTACCTTGTCAGGTTTTCCTTTCAGTGGTTGATCCATTTGCTCCAGCGGTGGGTCTGGGGCTGGGACTTCCTGGGTATTACTCGCGTGGAGCTAACAATCTGAGAGACGCAATGAAGGAAAGCGAAGACCGAAGTGTGGAACAGGCGATGCTTGAGAGTGAACTCGCGTTGACAGACATCGAAAGAACAGAGAAAGAAATCAGCGACCAGGTTCGTCAGGTCGCTTCACCGTTCCGAGCGACGAACTGATGTTTCACGCTGTTCTAGATCGCCCGAAACTCGTACATGGAATACTTGAGAGTGGTTGCTGGTTCGGGCAATCCTATTGTGGAGAATAACAACCGTGAGTGGAAAATTCTGGCTCATCTTTCTTTCATTTGTAAACTGAGTTGCTGTAGGAGACAGCGCAAGGAGTGTTGAACGGTCATATGTTAACGAAGGATCACGAACTGGCCTTTATGAGGAGCTACTGGCTTTGGAAGGTATTTAACAAAATCTGTCATTATAATCATGGTCTGCAGATGACTAGTTATTAATCGCATCGCATTATATAAGAATTACATAGAGTAGGGTATTTTTAGCGTATCCTTGTTTTCTGCAACAAGTGAATGCTTGTTTGGCAACACTTATCAGTCTCTTGCCAGTTTCCACAAGTCAGAAGGGAGTTGTTTAAAATTTCTGAAGTTCCTAAAAATTGAAGGGGGCATTGTTCAACTTCCAGAATAATAGCGTTTTGTAATAGAAGAGACGAAGTTCAGCGTTAATTAGTCCTTCAAGCTGAGCCATGTGCTTCATTTGTTCAATATTTTGTGGTCTCCTGAGCGAGTTTTTGGTATACGCATTGTGTATCTACTGGTCTTCGTTGAGTTGACAATGAATAGAATCTGTAGCGATGTTTTGGAAGTGCGAGTGCCCACTCACTTTCGCTGGTAATCGAATCATCACTAGAGCCGTCGTTGACGGTGGTGAAGCTCAAACATCACACCCCGGGTAGAAAGAATTGCTGGTTCAAGCTCGACGAGGCGCAGTAGATTTCTTTCCACCATCACTCTTGTAGTGCTGTATAACACGGAGAGATACCACGAACAGATGCTTTGCCTCCATTTTCGTTTTGATGATGTAAGCACCAAGTTTGTTGAATTCGTTAAAATTGTTGGTTCCCTTAGCTTCACTGTTATAACTTTTTTTGCAATTATGAAATTAGAATTCGTCAGTCATCCTTCATTGACAGCGGTTCATGTTTCAAACCCTTCTTCAGCTCTAAAGCAACAACGTTACACACCCTACGCACCAATAACATGCGACGGGCACATTACATAAATGAGATCAGCGGGAAGGGACATTGGAGAGTATAAGGCATTCATTAGCACCGTTTTGCCATTAATGAACTCTGAGCTACTTGTACAACTAAAAATTTTATTTCTTCGTGTACTGACGGCTTCGTAGAAGTTGTAATTCGAATTTTGGATTAGGAGCGCAGTCAATATGAGGCGCAGACATGCGCGAAGATTGGACTGCTTCTAAGTCGCTGTTGGAACTGACAATTACTCTCCCTGCATTTCTCACGCGACTCGATGGCTGAGTGGATAGCGCGGCAAACTTACCTACCTATCGTAACCTCTAGTGGTCTATCGTAAACGGATTTCAGATTCAAGATCAGCAGAGCAAATAATCTCTGGGGGGGGTCATTACACAAAAAAAAAACTTGAGTCACTACAGTCCATAGTTCAAGTGCCCGTATCTGCTATGCCCCACCCCTTCCTCTTCGAGTAGGAGAGAGTGGTTGAGAAAGAATAGGTAGTAAGGCGACGGATAGTGCGAGGTAAATAAAACATTATAGGTTTGGTGGCAATGTTTTTTAGTAAAGTTACAAGACGAGCGTTGTCCACAAAAATCCGAAGGATGATAAACGGATTTGAGTGAGGATTAAAGCAGTACTTGCCGATCATGTTCGCAAATGAGATTAGGATGAGAAACACTTCCGAAACTGCTACAGTGTATTACAAGGGGTCATATATGGAGCCTAGGTCATGCATGGAGCTAACGAGAGCTATCCCGAGCGCACGACGCAACTCTACGCAGCGGAAAGCGGACTCGTTCACATATGACGAGAGGTTAAAAACAGGGTTATGGCGGGGAACATAGTGCCCTACCAAAGTAAAAATCCACTGCACGTTAACAAAAAGAACCACTCGCACACACCAAAGAGCTAAATGTCTAAACTCCGCCGGAATCGTGCCCCGACACGTCTAGTCGCTAGTCCGCAACACCATCCACTAAGGCCATCTTGCCGCTTGGGTCTTGCTGGTGAACGACGACTGAATGCACCTGTGCGGCTTCCAATAGAACAGCCACCAAATTGTCAGAGTGCTAAGATTTGACCGTAATCAAGCTTCTTTGAAGGTATATGTCTGACTACGACAAAGCAGGACGATATTTAAGTTTGCTTAATCGACTTTCCTCCTAGTTACCCTCCTTCTTCTTTCTTTACCCTTCTTCTTCTTCTTCTTCTCCATTTTCGAACTAGTTTGATTCCTCCCTTGTAGGATACGCAGGATATAGTGGAAACGATGACGAGGATAATGCCCTGGCCTGCGCGTTGTCACTAAGCGTGCAACGAAATGAGGATGAAGATGATGCTTTAGCCCGTGCTTTGTCGCTGAGTGAGCAACAGTACATGGAGGAGATGGAGTATCGATATGGTTCGGGACCCGGTGGGAGCTGCAGCGAATAGTGGATGAAATTGCGCCGATTTTCTGTGCAGTGAACGAGCTCTAACGCTGCATTACTTGTCTTGTTTACTGTCAGCTGACTGTGCTCTGCCTACATATTGAAGCAGGTTACTCGGCTTTCTGCTTTCTATTTAACCCTATTGTGATGTATACTGTATTCTATCAAGGATTTCATGCTAGACATCGTCCGACACTTTCATGCATAATAGTGCTTGCATTGGGTACTGTACAGTGATACGTTGTTACTACTAGTCAATCTCGTTGTTATAGATGGCTATGAATTCCGTGGAATAAAGGCATTATTGCACACTCATGCTTGGCAACTACAGAAGGACCAGTGAGACCTACGAGCGTATCTGCTGTACCGTGCAGACTGACGGGAAACGTAGTTGTAGCTAGCCATTTCGTGAAATGTTTTTTACCCGAATGTGATGAGTAACCGGCAGGTTCCCTTGAGGTCATGGTGATGTCTGACTCCAGGTTACTTCTTAATAGTACTTTATTCGATTATGGTTCATTTTGCTAAGAATTCGTACAGTTAGCTTTAGCAGATAGTTCTGTCAGTTTCTCCTTTTCCTCAGTGCTACAACTCCTTGCGGTTTCCCTAGGACTTCTGAAGTCATCGTTGCAACCCTGCACTCGATTATCAGTTTACTATTCATTCTGCTGTCGATTAATGTGGAGTGGGCGAAGACGTCACTACGTTGGACTTCTCATCGTAGAATAGCGGTACGGTTCTGCGATTACTTTTCGGTTGCAAAACAAGGTCTTTGGGGTATACCTCTATTAACCTCTTTCCGATTCGATGCTATCGTGGCGTTCGAAGGCGATCCCAACCGTCGGGAGTTGACTGCCCTGTAATGAAACTGGTTGTATTCAACCTTCACTTAGGCACACCATCTTGGTAGCGCGGATCACTTTGTTTCCCGTTGTTGTTGAAAAATGATTAACTTTAAGTAGCGCGTTGCGCTGGAATTGCGACAGTGAAAAGTGTGCTACGCCGTCATGTAGTCACATAGTCTGTTTTTATCTATCCTTCAATTTTTCTCATCATAGAACAACTCCGAATGCTTTACATTGTTGATTTTTCTGAACGAGTAGCTATGATTGCATCTGCGCTTAGTATTCCAAAACTGAAACCCAGTGGATACGTACGCTTTAAAAAATCTTGATTGCCGACTCAAAAGAATTTCGGCGAAGCGGCGGTATTCGCGTGTTGGCCAGCAATGTATTATTTATTATTATGTCCAGAGTACCATCGTGATTATCTAGAGACAGATACGTAAATAGCGGCAGGGATTTTACCGTTGTCACTTTGTCTTCAATCTGGCCAAGGAGTGGGTTTTTGCGCATTTCTAAGCATAGCAAATACTCGTGCGCACACCCCAAGGCATTCATTTGGGAGGTTTGGAAGCCATTCATCAGTGGTAGTGAAACGACACAATTAACACTAAAACACTCCTGAACCTCCTTCGCTTTACAACTACACATAGAAGCAGTTTGAGGGTCTCTTTAAGGCAACAGGATCATGTGATAATACAACCTTCTAGAGACTATGGAGGTGCGTTCGTTCAACAGTAGTGGCTTGTTGTAGTCCAAAGCGGGAAAGGGAATCTCCAGGGCAGCGGGATGTTGAACGGCTTGCACTCAGCGGGGCGCACCTAAAGAATTTTGCTTCAGCAAGACGAAAGCTTTTGGCATGTCAATTAATGTACCATAAGGGTTTTGTCGGTAAAAAGGATTGCACGGAAGAAAGAGTGAAGATTAGGTCTTCAAAATGCGGACAAAAAAAGTGTTGCCGTACTGATTATGAACCGAGTAGTGCGTGTCAGTTATGTGCATGATCGCCTGAAAGCCTTACAGCGTCAACTTTCCTTGAAGATTCCACGAGTTTGCCGTAAACACAGAGTATGTCGTGCTTGCAAACCTTGATGAACGTTTTTAGAATCCTAGATGTCCGGTAATTTTTCGAAATGGGATTTTGAGCGTACCATCTTTAATTAATTGTGGGTCCACTTCTAGTACACATGAGGGACTCACCACGAAGTTGTTAAGAAAACCATCAGCGCCATCAGTGCTTTGCAGCATTTGTTTATTTATTTATTCAGAGACGTGTCATACAACGGACGTGGTGAAAAGAAGGAAAGGAAATGAAATGAAAGCATGACATATCAAGCATAAGACTAATGCGCGAATGGTCACCAAATTAAAGACAACACTGACTAGCTTAGACAAAGCAAAAAACTGCGAGCAATAAATAACCTACGAACCCGCATCGACATCTGTGCGACATTTTCGGATTCACCAAGCAACTAGTTGAGCTCACTGAGGGTTCGTATAGGTGATATTCCCATATTCCCGTATATCATGTGGTTACATCCCGACTAGACACGAGAGGATTTCTCGAGGAGCTGTCTACCGCGAACTTTAGCGGATCTTTCTAGAAATCTTCTGACATGAAGCGCGATCACCTTCAGTTGCAGTTTTGCAGTGGAGTGTGGAGCGCTCTGCGTTCCGATTTTTTCAAATTAATATATATTCCGTCGATTGTGAGAGGAAGTTTGAGAAACGTCTGCTGATTCTTCGCTGTGAAAAAGGGAAATGTGTTGATGCAGGGTGTTTCTACGATTAACGTCGACCCTTCAGTGATTTTACCCCAATTGTGTCTACTGTTTTGTTAAGGAACTCTAAGGATTGAATTTTGTCACCAATTGTGACGCTACTCATCTCAAGTACTAGGTTGAGTCAAAAATTTTGCAACAAAATTTGTCATCCAGCAAAAATAAAATTATACCACAAAGGAAAAATTATTGACCTAAACGAAGTAATTGCCGTTATTCTCAATGAGTTTCTTCTGCTTCTCATGAACTGAATGGATTACTTCTCTGTCGAATTTGGTCGGTTTCGACCTGAAGAAGACGTCACTACCGCCGTGACGTCATTGACTTCGGCGAGGCGCCTACCATGGAGGAAGTGATCCATCGACCGAAGCAGGTGGCAGTCAGGCGACGCAATGTCCGGGGTGTATGGTGGTTGCTTGATTTTGGTCCAATCCAGCTCCTAAATTTTTTCGAACATCTGAAGTGCCGCAAGCCGTCGACTGTTGACCTGGTAGATGTAACATTGCCTCGTATTGACTTCTTTCTCCACTAATTTCTGCTGGATCTGTTCGAGTTGTTGGCAAAAGCGAGGGTCGAGGATGGTTTGACTACGTGGGACAGCTCCCGTGTACTGGACCACTACATCCATCAAACGTACAGCAGGTTCGGTGGAGGTTTTGGCGTCAGAACTCCAGCTCGTTGCGTTCCAGCTATTGCTTTCCAGCTTTACAGTTGTAGTGAAGCATTCCTTTTTCATCGTTGGCAAGCATTCGATCCAGGCTCTTTCGCTTGAACCGGTGCCGGAGCTCTCGGCAGTCGGAAGCACGTCGATTTACTTGGGTTTCCGTCAAAGCATGAGACACTGACGAGGACAATTTTTGCGACCTTTCAATCTTCTTCATCCGTCGAAAGCTGGTTCTTCGAGACGTGTGGAGATCAGCGCTCAGTCCTAGAGTCGTGTGAGAAGAATCCGACTTGATGGATTGGCACAGACGCCCTTTGTTTACAGCAGTTGATCTTCTCGGGAGTGGCTTGTCTTTGTTGCCCCTCTTGGCGGAAAGTAACTGCTGATACTGTCTCCAATAATCTATTCGAATAGGAGTGAACTTGCCGGTGGCTTCCTGCATGTGATTGGCCCCCTCTGCTGGGTTACTGCCGAGCTTTAACTAATTGAAAATGAAACCACCCACTTTTTCACTTTGAGTGGTCACCGTTCTAGTGAATAAAACTCTTCAACATCGCGAGGAAAACTGACGATTCGTAACTCAAAATGATCGCTAGGAAACATGCTTTCAGATAGAATATATCACTTTAGCGGGTTTACTTGGAATTCCAGAAAAAACAGAAATATTGCAAAATTTATGACTCAGCCTAATAGAACGTATGTAAATATAAACATGGCCGTTACGTAGAAGGCTTATGAACACGATCTTGGTAGCGCTGGTCAGCTTGTTGCCCACTGTCACAAAAAAGTGCAGAGTAGTGTGCACAGTAGGAATTAGGCCAAGCTGAGCGTTACAAAATTTTCTGGAGAAGTTGTATTTGTAATTCACTGTGCATAAAAAGGATGTGTATAAAAAGGATAAAGGACGGCGTTGATCAATTCGTTTTGGGATGCGCTACGCATTCTATTTCTAGGGGATATCATGAAGGCAACTTGGACGTGTATTTGGTCTATACACTATCTTGCAGTATCCAGCCGGCAAGCAAGTCGGTGTTTCACCCTACCCAGCCAAGTCTCGTACCGTTCACCGACCTCTAAGGGTAGAAGACTTGCCTTCTCCGACTGCGCTACCACAACTTGTTTATTGTATGCCACTATAAATTTTTAGCTGCATTAATATGGAGCAGCGAAATTCATTCATTTCTTGTTTTTACTCTAGTGCTGACGCCGAGTTCTAGAGAAGCGTTCAGTTCCAATTTGAAAGGGGAAGGTCAGTGAAGTGGTCGTGGAGTTACTGAAGCTGGGCTATTAAGGACCAGAGCGCATTGAATGGAGTGTACTACAGTGGTTTCTACATTTTCTGCCAAACGGGTAGGCCAGAAAAAGGGAAAAAGCTGTGGCGCTTCAGTGCGCGCTGATAATGAATGGAATGGAACCTGCTATGACCCATGCCTGCTCAGAGATTAACCTGCAAAAGATTTGGAGTTTCGGTAACAGCCAGAACATCAAATTTGTCAAATTCCTGTAGAACAGAAAAAGCGGATTCAGGAGAAACACCCACTAGGAATGGAGCGGCGATTCGATGGGCTAGTGTATAGCGTCGCAGACTTGCAGGGGAGAGATCAGTGTTCTATTCCGTGGGTGGTGTTTATGCATAGCTAGAAGCGGTTTTTACGTTTTTATCAATGTAGCGTGCATTCTGACCTCGGGAAGTTACCGCATTCGCTTCCTAACCCCGTTTTTAGCCTTTTTCTCTCTGCGACGCTATCTACTCAAATTTTTTGTATTTTTTGGCCTACCTCGAGCTCCGCAGGAAATTTGGAAACCACTGCGCTGCTTTCCAGACAATGCCCTACAATCCCCAATAAGTCCCTTTGGTAATTCCACGGTCACTTCATGAACATTCCTCGTAAGTAGTTGAACATACTATGCATGAGTGTTCATATGGGTGATCTACGACCAAGCGACAAAGTCGCAGAGTAAAGTACTTAAGGGTGGTAACTGTGGCAGCTGTCTTGCCATGGTCTAAACCAGGAATGGACGTCGCTTACTGTCAGAGTCCCGATATCTGCGCTCAGGTAGGCGAGGTTGCCGGTTGTCCGCATTTACTCGTTTGTTAAGGACTTGACGGGGTCAGCGGCTCAGTAAATACACAACGGTCGGCACTATGTTTGAGGTGCCAAGGCGAGCCGTGCACTTCGGCAAACAGTTCTCCGTCCACTGTGCCCATTAGTCCTTCGTCTCTTTTTTTTCCTGTTTGTCCCCTAAAACCAAGTCATTAACTTCGAGCATCGAAGTGTGCATGGATAAGAGATACATTTCGTTTGAGGCTTAGAAGTTCAACTAAGAATCACATTGGATTTTCGCCATCACTCTTCCGTCTACAACTCAGCTCGAAGCCAACCCCGAATGCATGCCTTATACCAAAAGGAGATGGTTCTCTCAAGTTGTTAGTGCAGCTCCGCCCGTTTCCATCAACAGCTCTGACTACCTATCTGTAGAGAAATTAAGCCCTACGTAGCAGCTCTGAGGAAGCATCACGAGTAATTGTGAGACCGAACGCTTTTGTTAACTTGCTTTATTTGCTAGTTAGATGATTGCCGTTCTTAGAAATCTCCAGCATTAGAATTAACTAAGTGGAAGTGATTGTGAAAGTTCAACCTTCATCCATATGCATTTTGATACATTTTGGGTCTATTACCTATTGCTGACTAGATGGGGGGGGGGGGTACAATGAGATGATCATCATTTCATTAGACTCTCCCCGGATGCTTGCTGGTTGCTTTGATTTCAATCAACCCTGTGCTTTGGCGAAGCGGTCATTAAAATGGATTCCTGCCTGTGCAGTGTCTCCTCCCTATTTTGTTTTAATTGACGTAGTTAAAAATCTACTTTAATCTATTCCTATGGGGGAGGAAGCGGCGCCGTGAATTTTATTTCTTAACGAAATGGTGGACTGATTCGACTACATAAACTAAACAGTGCAATGAATTTCGGTGATCTAGCGGTGGGCTGGGCAGTGTTTTATTCGTGGTCAAGTCTGGATCTTGAAATGGTGGCCTTTATTGGCCTGGACACTGTACGTGTCCTCGAGTAATCAACTTCGAATAATTGTTTAAATAATTTTTTCGAATTTTTATTAGATTGTTCGATTATTCGAGGAGTCGCAAAATTCGAATAATTATTCGAATTCCATATTCGAGAGATCGCAAATTCGAATACTTATCCGAATTTCGAAAACGTGGTTGTTTCGGATATGGCATAATGATGATTTTTGTAAGCGATGTTTGTTCCGGTGACAACTGTTTTCAGTAGCACACTGTCGGGAGGAGGAGGATAACCCCCTTTGATACAGGCATGACTAATAGCTGTGAAGAGGACGTTTGTCGCGATTGCGCCCGCGCCCGAAAGGTGGCGAAAGGATGCGGCACCGCCAGTACTCCAGGGGTTGCCGCAACTGTCGTAATCGCGCGGCCATCGCGACATGGAATAGAATAGCCCGGAAGTCGCATGGTCGGGTACCTCAGCGACTAACGTGAAGTTCAGAACGTGAATGTAAGGTTTGGACAACATCTAAACTCAAGGTATACCCCCGCTGCGACGATGCGAAGGAGGACTCGAAAGGCGTAGAGATCGAAGAGACGTCTACTTCATCGGAAGATAATGTGTTGGATTACAATGATGAAGAAACTGGCGATTCCAACAGCAGCTACGATGAAGATAAATTGTTATAGATCTTTCGCATCGTTCGAAAGCTAGAGGGTCCTTTAAAAAGTGAAAGACGACGCTTTAGTGCGTCACCATACTTGCGATCATTAACGATATCTTGGAGCGCGAAGACAATCCCGCTTTCGATCAATGTGAAGAAAGACGCAACGATTAGGCTGCTCAACAAGCAAAGTGAACAGCTTTGTCGCAGGAGGTTTAGACTTATATGTAGATATTTTGTTATGTATTTTTTAAGGAATTCTATACATTTGTTTTATTTTCGGCAAGGTCACTTGGATTTATTACCCTCTGCACTACGCGTTCCGTGTCGGGCAAATAGGTTCTCATGCCTACCCCTCCTAACGTGTATGTATTGCAAACGGTGATTCTTCAAAAGATATTGAATATCTCCATTTTTTGCATGCTTTTAAGATTTTTATTCTTTTATTTTGTCTTTTGGGGATGTCGTTGAACTCACTACACCATGCACTATGCGCTGTCGAAGAGAATAAACGATACGAAACGCAGCTGGTTAAGAGAAGAACCTTACCGTCCTTATCACTAATAAGCAGGGATATGCGGAAATTTTTATGGAAAAAACGGAAGACGAAAGACGGAACGGAAACGCTTAAAAATGGCCGGAAACCGGAATACGAAACGCGGAAACGGAAATAACACAGACTCGCCATTTTTTCAAAAGTGCATCTGAAACGGCGTCAAAAGCGGCTTCTATTGCGCTTTTTCTTGCCTAGAACTTTGCAAGCAGCAGAGCCTCCCATAGTTTAATGCTTATCCTTATGATTACATAACATAACGAAGCAAGAATTCATGATATTCATGTGATAACCTCAGGATCTTATCTCATTATTTCTTACCATTTCAGCATGCAGTCTTTCCATATCTAGTTCCTGCGACGGGTTTTTCGCTGATTTTTGATGCTGATATTTTTTGAACGGTAGACTTAACTGAGTCAACCACTTGAGGCTACTTACGGGCCCGCATTAAAGAAAAACCGATTCGTGTAAAGTCTAAAACTGAAGTAGCCACCTAGATCATTTTCCGACCAGGAAAGAGATTCCTCTCAACATTTTTGGAAACCTGTGGCATCATGGACGACGTGGTGACTGCACAGATATCTGCACACTGAACATTAGCAGTTACATTGTAATTACCAAAACCAGTACTCAGAATTCATTCTGGGATCTAAGATGACAAATGGATGACTGATTAGTCATGATGGGTCCATACTTCCACAGGAGTATTCAGTCTGTGCCCGCCTAGAAACCCTACCCCCAAGGTGACACAGCTGGACAGTTCCTAGATGGTATTAGTTTTGTGTCAGAATTCAATAAGTCACCATAGTCAGTCAAACTAACAGCGCATGGTAGGTATTTATTCTAAATATTCGTGATGCTTCATTAAAAAATGAATCGCATAACTCCATATGGATGAATATCACGCCCAACGAAATTTTAAAAAAAATTTTGCACCTTTGATCAGGAACACTGATGAAATGTTGGGGCAGACAACCACATGCCACAACCTTCACTAAATCGTTTGCTTCATGATACTGCGTTATATGCTTGCAAAGTTTTTGTAGCTATCTCTTACTACTGTTTAGATCAAGAATTTTATGATCATTCAAATGTTGAGTGCATCTTTGCAAATCTACATACAATCCATACGTAGCCTTTGTGGCTCATTAATTTTGCCCTGTACCCAGCCGTTGCCATCTTTGAGTGCTTTTTTGGTAGTCTAACCAATTTCAAGAAATTAATACTAATACTAATAGTAGAATATTAATAATGAGAATATTCGGGTTGTTAAGCAGTATTTCTCTCACAATTTTATTAAAGAGTACTTTTTTAATTGATAAGCTGATTGTGTTTAATAGAAAACTAGTGTGGAACAGTGCCCATTTCTGTTTCCGTCTTCCGGCCCGAAACAGGCGGAACACGGAACGGAACGGAAGAACCCAAAATGACCGGAAACCGGAATTCGGAACACGGAAACGAAAATTCCGCACATCCCTGGTAATAAGTTATTACGCAGTCTATTTGAGTAAAAGGTTTATTCGGATATTTGAGTACTCGAGTAACCGAAAAATGGGGTTATTCGATTATTCGGAATTTCGATTAATCGAAACACGGATTTATTCTATTATTCGTTCATTCGACAATTTTTTGAAAAGGGCACAAGTATACTGGACACCGTCAGCACCTCATATCGACTGCGCTATGAGCGCCTTATTTAACTCACGTCTACTCAACTAAAATTACGCTTGTGTGAGGCTAAATAGTTCACTATTTATTGAATCTACATAGAGCATCAAGCATTCGTTTCATTTTTTTACCCCGATCGAACGCTTCTATTTAGTGGTGTCCGTACCTGAATAATAATAGCTATGCAAGTCTTCCATACCTCCATGATCAGTGAATTGGTACTAGACTTGGCTGGAAAGGATAAAACACTTACTTTTCTATCGACCGGCCACTACAAGTCATTGTATAGGTCAGACACGCACTAGAATTGCCTCCGCGACATCCCATAGAATATAATGCGTGGTGCCGGGATTTGATTAACGCCGTCCTTCATCATTTCTGTTTGTCCTTATCCCTTTCAGTGGGCTGTGATCTCATACATCGTCTACCGCAGTAAGGAATTTTATACAAAACGTTGTAGGCAAGGAATAAAAAAACTTAGTTACAGAATATGCCCGAGTTCCAAGAACGTCGGACTGGAGATTAATGAAAAGATTTTATTTCTTCGTGTGCTTGCCCATAGCATGCGGAAATGATCGCTTTATATCGAAGTATAACTTTTGGATCCGATCCCTAGTATAACCATGGTTAACGATCCTACTACACTGTTTGGCCGTTTGGCTCTGACTGGGACAGATCCTGGTTTGGGAATCACGCGTTGAAGCGCTGCATTCGCGTAGCCGTTCCCCTCGCCGCCCCTCTATCCGCTCCTGTGCCGCGTCGCTGTTTGCCTACTTCGTCCGACCTTATCAGGGGTGTTCGCTTGCCGACCTTTCCCTGTAGAACCCCCCCCCCCCCGCCCGTTCCCACGTTCTGTCGGGGCTTTCCACGGGATGCGCTGTGTCCTGGTCGGCCGTCGCTATGCCACGTCATCGTTCGGGTTTCGCTCCGCTCCTCGGCTGCTGGCCACTTGGCTCCGTGCGCTTTCCACCTGTGGAAGCCTCTCCCTATCGACTCCCCGTTTTCGCTTCCGACCGACCTGTTAGAGGCTTCTAACGTCGGGTTCTGCGAATTCGAAACTGAACTTTTCTGGATCTGCGTGCCGTTCATCTCTTCGTACCCTGTGTGCTCTCAAAGTCTCCAGAAGCATGTAATAAGTTGCATACCTGTTGAAGCGGTGTTGTGTGCTGTGCATGATGCAACTCGGCATCTTCGCTAAGAACTGTGAGAATATGTATGCCCCAGGACACGGCTGGCCACACGCTGCACGTAATGTTATAGGGAGCATGCTGCTTACATTTGTGCTGGCACGCCATGCAACAATCTGGCTTGATTTTTGGATTTTTTCTAACTGGCTACCGTTCCCTTCCTGACTTCTGTCCTCGTTAACAGTTCAACAGGAGCATGTCCGCAGGTGCCAGTAGTACTGGCGTAAATCGCTGATAAGCTGTGCTCGGGACAGTGCCATTGCAGGATTAATGAGTTAGCACCACTCTCGCTTAAATATAACGCCACACTGATTTAAGCATCGCTTGGCCATCTCTGAATAGGCTTTGAACTAGAAATGAAGCGTTCTTTCAAGAATTCATGTAGAGGTGGCATGCGCGGCCTGTGTACGAGATTGCTGGTTTCGTACTGCTAACCTTAGTCGCCAACTTCAGATGCTTTCAGTCGGAGAATGTGATAACCCTATTAGGGGGAGCAGATCTTGCATAAGAAAATTGGTGCGAACAGCGCAGTAGTTTTAGAACTTGTGTGCACCCCCAATCAAGATTCTGTTCCCGCTCATAGCATGCAAGTCCGAGTCGTTAATTTGGCAGCAGACTGTCTGCAAAGGAGAAACCATTGACTTATTATATGGTTGTCGAGCACGCGTCATTTCGTATGCCGAATAAGCTTAATAAGAGATGAACAGTGGCGTGAATCCATTCCTTTTGGGATGCGCTACGCATTCTACTTTTGCGAGTGTCGTGGAGGCAATTTGTCGCGAACGGGTTTGACCCGAAATCTCTCGAAATTCAAAGGATTGGTATTTGAACTTCCAGTGCGAGCTAAGCATCAGTTTATTGCTTTTTTATCATACAAGCTTTTCGATATGATTCTGAAGGAGAGCTAATGTGCATTTGAGGTTGCAAAATTGCTGTAAATAGCTCCTTTTGGATTTTCCTCTCAGCGTATTTTTTCTTACGTTCAGATGGTAGCTCTGTTATGTTGAATGGAGGTTTTAATAGGCTTAAAAATTGGGCTTCGAAAGCGATTTTCCTCGACACCGCTTCTGCGGCTTGATTTGCCTATTTTATTGGGAAGCCACCATAGTATTTGCCCATATGTTTTCCCGTATATCTTTTCTGTGCAATAAACCACGGGGAAAGCTTTGCTAAGCATCATAGGATGATAGTTGTGATCAAGATGATGGCCGGAAACAGGTTCGAATTCGCACTCGTTGCTTTTTTCGGTCAGGATTTCACCAGCCGCGCTGTACTTTACTGAGAATGTTTGCTCGTCTTCCTTATGACATCTTCATAAAGATCTATAACCGCTGTGGTTGTTCAGAAGCCCGATATCGATTTACTGATACCGATCAGGGATGATCGGAATTTCTTTCATTTTTCTGATTTTCTGGCCATTTTCATTTTCTGACCATTTTTTTTTTCATTCAAAATCGCGCCATCCGCTCGTCTGCTTCGTTTGATTGAGGGTGCAAGTGCTACTATCACGTAGAGCCTCCATAGCAGATCTCACGTCTTTTGTGAATCGGATTTCTTGGATCTCTAGCTTGTGTACGTGGCAGGAATTCACATCGACACTGCCTGCTCCTGCAACAAGGGAAGCCCATGAACTTCCCTCAAAAATTCTCAACTAGACCCGCTGTAATGGCCCTGCCGTGCTCAAAGCCTAACATACAAATGGTTTGGAGCTCAAATTAAAGTTAAGTTATAGTGATATGATAATTTCCGTCTCTTGCTCTACAACACCATATAGGTCTCGTTGAGAATCTCTGGGGAAAGTTCATGGGCTTCCTTAGTAAGGTGGCTCTCTTGTAGACCAGATTTTTACCTATACACACCATCCTCCCGTCAAATGGAACACTTTCCAAAACAAGTTCAACACTTTGGTCCCAAAGCACATCGATCGCGTTCCACATTAAACCAGACACCCATTAAGAAGGTCGAAATTTTTGTCTCATGAGAATTCGCTATCACCCTACCCCATGCACTCGTTGAGCACTTTGCTTTGATCAATAGCAGAAAATTTATTTACGTTTGGTTACGCACTTGTAACCACAGTAGCAAAAGTAATTGTATTAAATACAGGTATCATTTTAGCAGTTCCATGTAAGCAACGTTTACTCTAGCATTTAAGGAAAAAACGAGGGCATGGTGTGATCTCTTCTTTTCATAGGCTCAAAAATTGCTCCTTACTGCACGTCGAAATAACATTTTATGCATTTTTTAAGTGCAAAAACAAAATAAAATACACACATTTCGAGCAGTGCACTCAACTTATTGGAGTAAGTGTATTATAAATTTTTAACAAAGAGAAGGTCTGCGTTATTCGCATACCCCTTCGCTTTTATTTGGGAGGTGTTCAGCTTGATTTATAACCTTCCCAACATATTTCGATGAGTGTTCAGTTTGACATGAAACGGTATAGAAGTGTTGGTTATTGGTCTTATAATAAAGGTGAAAAAATAAAATTTCTGTTCAATGTTTTTCAGTTTTCTGTTTTCTGGCGTTTTATTTGCCGTTTTCTGGCCCTATTTTCTGTTTTTGTTTCGTTTGAAAATTCTCAAAATTTTCGCCTTTCCCTGATACCCATAGACAAGGTTCAACAATGCGTACATTACTTGAATGTTCATGAAATATCTCTTGAGCGTTTAGCCACAGAAATGTTTTGGATGCGATTTTAAAGCGCAGTAGGTCGAAATCCTTGCGTATGCTCCACGACAAGAGCGTTACGCACTCGTCCAATGTCGCACTGTGCGTTTGATGAAGAGAGCAGGTACAGCTTGCGCTGCGTTTTCAGTAGAGTGCGGCATGTTTCCCAGGGCTTGCCTCTGCTGAACCTGTGACCTGTGCGGCAGTTTCAACTGTCTACGTCTTTCGTTATAACGATGTTCTGTCGCCATCAAAACTATAGCGGCAGGCGGGACTCCAGTCCGCACTCCTTGCTCCGTGTGTGCCTCGAAACGTGAAACCGTCTCTAGGGTGCAGCTGAAAATTTGCGGTTACCACGCGTGCCTGCGCGTGGTAACCGCAAATTTTGTGTGGTAACCGCAAATTTTGTGTTTCCGTTATAGAGCATGCTCGTTTGACTGACATACTAGGTTGAGGAATTACTTCGTAGCGTTTTCTTCGAAGAGTTTTATTTAAACGACCTGTTTTTTTTTTGTTTGACAAAGTGTTTGTATTTCTTAGGACATACCTTTCTGCTCGACGAGGCTGCTTTATTTGTTCTTTAGAGTAATTTAGTTTCTTCGTTGTTCTTAGGCATAGAAATGGAATATCCGTGAAGCAAAAATCACCATTTTCTACACCTACTCGACTTGGCCTTTCTTCGCTTGGTGCCTCTCACCCCTTTCTTTGCTTCATGGTAACGTATAAGCATCATTTCTGATCTCCTGTGACGATTCGTGCAAAAAACGTTGTTTATGGCCGCGTTTTGTCGTTGTCGATACCTGGCGAAAAGTTGTTGCGCACTAATTTGAAGATCATTCCTTGTTGATTCCAGCCGGGCAGGGGCACCCGGGCTCCCAATTTTTCGGCAAATCCCTCGAGTGCAGATGGTTAAGAACTGTTTTCGGTCGCAGTTCATTTTCTCAGCCAATTTAATTATTTACTTGTTTACACGTGTATCACAACACGCAACAAAAGAAACAATTAACGGCAAAACACAGTGATAATAAACGCAAACATGGAAGAAAGGGCAATCTATCGAGTCTTGAGATAACTGTCAACGAGCCACTTATATTGGTTTAACGAAGATGGCAAAGCATGCTTTTTGGAAAATAACAAGAATTCAGAGCAGGCCCTTTGAGTAAAGAAGGAGGCGCGAACACAACTTTGGGCCACAGAATAATGAATTTTAGCTGTACAACCCCTTGTGGTAGAATGGTAGACAGTGTAGAGCTCACCAACTGGCAGCGCAACCCTTCCAGTCATCATCTTGAAAACCATGATCAGATCGTTTCGCTTCCTACGGATAGCGAGCGATTCCAGCTTGAATATTTTATTACGATCATGCGCTGGTGGAACAGTGGTGTAGTCATAGCCATTTAAGCGTAACCATAGCTTTCTAGTGTAGCCGTTCTGCCCTGATTCAAGTCTGTATGCAGCGTTTAAGGTGAGGACTAAACACAGTGGTGCCGTACTCCAATATTGGACGAACATACGATTTGTATGCGAGCAGCAAGTGAGCTGCTGAATTCGTAGATAGAGCTCTAAATATATTATGAGTTATTCTTTCAGCTTTTTTTGCAATCATTTCACAATGTTCTGAAAAAGTAAGTTCTTTATCCAAGATAAAGCCGAGGTCTCGCAGACTTTTTTCACTAAGTAGATTGCTACTACCAAGGTTGTAAATGCGCCTGGCCGAATTTGAGTTGCCGAGATGAAACACTCTAGTCTTTGGGCTGACATAGGCAATTTCCACCTGTCCGACCAATCGGCAACCTCTGAAACTGCTCATTTAAGGGCAAAATGGTCCTTTGCACACGTAATATTCCTGTATATTTTTATATCGTCAGCAAACATTTTGCATTTAACGCCATGTCGTTCGACCAGGTCAGGTAAATCAGATGTGTAAATGATGAAGAGAATCGATGACAATACACCTCCCTTTGGAACACCACTCGTAATTGTGTAAGATGGAGAAAATTTTTCATTAACCTTCACTTGGAAGGATCTATTTGTGATAAAACCTTCACCCACTTAACAATGCTATGATGAATACCAACAATTTGCAGTTTGAAAATAAGTTCCTTGAAGGGAACCTTATCGAAAGCCTTGCTGAAGTCAAAAAAGACTACGTCAACGTCATTGTTTTCATCCAATGCCTTGGTCCAATCATCCAAAGTAGACAGCATCAAGGTCTCAGTCGATCTTCCAACTCTGAAGCCATATTGACTTTTTGGTATTACCTCATGTGCTTCAATATGTTTTACAAGAGCCACTTTCAAAATTTTCTCGAATATTCTTGAAAAGATTGAGGTAGTACTAATAGGACGATAGTTTGATACTTTATCATGTGGCGATTTCTTGGGGATAGGTGTAACGAATGCATGCTTCCACCGATTTGGTATTGCACTATGCAATAACTAAAATTGAAGATGTTAATATATAATAATTGTTAATATATACTAATTCACGACCTGTTCGGCGACTTTTATTTCTAAAACTATCTTGAGGCGTTCTTCATAGAATTCCGAAGACCTTCCACTAGGGGGCTGTTATCAAGGTCAAACTTGCCGTTCTTGAACTTCGCGAACCACTTCCGCGCTATAGACTCACCTATATAATAAAAACTCATCTATATAAAAAGTCTTCTCCGTACACATCGCAGATACGATGGGCTGCTTTTACTGCTTTCTGACCGAAGAAGAGTGCGTGTCGAAATTCTGATTTTCACCAGCTGGTTATTTCACTCCTAATCCTAAGCAATAGCTGAAAAATACTCTAAAACACAGTTTTGTAGAGAAGAAAAAGTACTTTCTAATGAAAGCAAGCAATTCGTCAGAAGACAAGCAAATCATTTAAATAAAACTCTTCGAATAAAATGCTACGAACTTGTTCCTCACGGATCCATCGGTCCGCGTGCCATGACCCTATGGGTATTCTGTCGGCGCTGCGACAACTCTGCTGCACTCTCTCACTCACTACACCTGTCGGTCCTTTGGGACGAGTTCCTTTCCAGGGATTCATTTACCCTTCCTAGTGGTTTGTCTTGCAGCCTTCCCTTTTCCGTTTTTGTGCTTTTGCGACTTTTAATATGTGTTTCGAACGCAATGGTTTCTTCGTTCTGACTGCTTCAGTGCTGTACGCTTGTCTAATTTCTGTCTCGTCCGTTATCCCATTTGCTAGTTCCGCGAGGGTGCTTGGCGTAACCGCGTTTCGGATTCCAGCACTGACCTATGGCACCTAAAGATTTGAAGATACCGTGGCGAACCGGTACAATTAGCAGTTAGCTTATGCCCTGAAAGAATCATTTGCAGCCGTTACGGTTAAATCGTTTTTCAACTTTCTCTAATTCTGTTGAGTCTGTCTGGTTTTCGTTTCGCGGAATCTGGTCTTTGGTGTATTTTTCCCATCTCCACAATTTCTTTCTGCATGCGTCAGCATTCTGACATATGTAGGGGGATTTGCGTTGAACTCTTCGTAGTGCATACGTAGCCAGTGAACTACTCTTTCGATTGCTACTCTTTGAGATAACCGCAAATCATTTCTGTAGCCGAGGCGTTAAGGTTTTCATGATCATCTAAACATGGAAACGTTTCAATGAGCGTATCAGTGAATTCAGTTCGAAAGTCAGCCTACCGTATACCATTCTGCCGAGGTCCCACGGTCGTCTTTTCTACTCCGATCTCAGATGCTGCCGCCTTTCTGTCACCCGTAGCCGTGGTTGGCCGAGAACTTCGCGCGAATCCTGCAGCATTAGCATTCTTGGACAGAATTCATTGAAAGAGCATAGCTCGCCCAGAGATACGAATCGCATTCCGAAGCCTTTGAGGAGCGCCTCTGGGTATCTCGTCTGCATGGCTGGAGTCGCGTCCTCTGCCAGTTGGGTGCAGCTTGAGCAGCCGCGCGAGAATTGTCTTCGTTGAGTGCTGCATTCTCGCCTGTCAATGATCGTCTACAATGGAGAAATCGAAAAAGGTCGGAAAAGATTCACGAATGCAATTTTCCCAAGAAACGATTTGTATCATGTCAGCTAAAAGAAAGACTTGCAACGCTGGGTGAGAACTCACTCAAGCTACGGAGATTTTTGTGTGGTAAAAATCTCGTATTCAAGATTCTACCTTTGGCTGTTTAAATATTGGTAAAGAGAAATATTCATTTTCTTAGATTTTGTTGAAAGTGCAAGAGGTCATCCGTCTCGCATGTTCATAGGAAAGGTTCGCTCCCAACATTTCTTGGCTCTTTTCTAGTAAGAGCTGCAAGAACATGGAATAGATTGTCTAAAGCAATGGTTTCTTCTTCAGCTCTCGCTAACTTCAATCATAATCTTGAAGCACACCTCAAACATAGCGGTTTATTCTGATGTTTATTTTTCTAAATCCTATTTTCTAAATCCTATAGGATTCAACGAAAGCGAGTTTCAATATCTTGGAAGCCATGGGGAGTTAGGCCGGTAGTGAAATGAAGATTTCTCCTACAAGTAACATTTTATTTATACGAGACTATGCTTAACTTTTTCTTATAAATTCGTATTGTGTTCGCTTTGGCAGAATGAAAATTTGCATTTGCAAAAAAAAAAAGTTGGCCTCTATAAAATGAAAAACGGCACTTATAAATGTTTCACGAATCTTTTTCTGCTCTCATTCGTAGAACTCGTGGTGAACCTCCTGCACAGTTCCTCAATTCTTTGTCGAGGGCATTCAACTACAGGTCAGAAACTTTCTTAAACAGAAAGGGCATTTGAGAAACTAACTACAAATTTGTTTAAAAAAGAATCAACAATATTTTGATAGAGTACTTTTTTCAATGAGTGAACTGCTGAGTCTTAAAAAAAAAGACTTTACCTGTTACGTAATTCATGGAAGAAATCGCTTTCTGCAATTCTTCGAAAAGCAAGTTTTTCTATAAACTTTTGTGGTCAAATGATTTTGTGTCACTTTTGGCACAATAATTGCTCTTCAGTTTTGCTGTTATTTGAAGCCCACTTTTTCTTTTGTGTTCAACTGATTTTGTGTCACTTTTGGCTCGATAAATGTTCCATGTTCTATTCTTACTCGTGGTCCTTTCGACGCTGCTGTTGCCAATACCACTCATGGAGTGCTCTTCTTCCAGCATGCGGCCGTTGTTGGGGGTGCTGTTTGTGCTGCGGCTTGCAAACGGAGATGAAGAGCAGCAGTTTGAGAAGGAGGACGGTGTAGTTGTTCTGAATGATAAGAACTTCGACGACTTCCTCAATGCGAACCCAACTGTGCTAGTCGAGTTTTATTCGCCTGGGTAAGATCTGTCATTCCAATCTTCCATCAATGGTTTGTCGTTCGTTCATGGATACTTCATAGAAGCTTGAAGTTTCTGCATGGTTAAACTTCAAGAGAGTTGGGAGAGTTTGATCAAGTCAAGCGACATGGATCCAATGGATTCATCTGAGCGCTTTCTCTGTAGGGCAGATTTAGTGAAGTAGCACTGCCAGATTGTTCAGACAGGAATCTGCTGATTAGTGCTTTTTCAATTAAAGAGAGGGACACTAGCAGTGATAGGCTCTCACCTTCTGGAGGCATTGAAGTGGATCTCTTGGTGCCTTCTTTCGTGACAACCTTCAGCCGAGGGGCTAACTACAGAACAATCCTGGAGGAGTGCGCTCCAATTTGAGTGGCGTCAGTCCACGTTCGATTTTCGCGATTGTCTCTTGAGGATCTGTTCGATAGTTGCATGGTTACAGCGCAGCCAGGGTTTGTAGGTGTTTATTTCGGCTTACGTCTCGGCTCTGTCGCCGCCTCAGAGCCTGGAAGAGTCGAAGTCATCTGAGATTCTACCAAATGCCATTTCATTCAACAGCAACCATCCTGTGGGCTAGGAGACCACGAAAACGATGCTGCATGGAGTAAAAGAAGCCAGCTCACTTTTGGAAGTGCACGAATGGGTCTACTGTCACCCTTGCTAGATGGAAGTTAGGTGAATGCGCTTGGAGCCCTTGGGACCCCACCTTAGGGGCCTAACGGGTCATGACCCCGAAAACGAAGTCGAGACCCGCAGACTGGCGCAAGGTGCCAATTTTTGGGTCACAGTCGCACACCTCCTTCCCATTGATCTGGGCGACTTCGCCACAATATATCCGCTTCGGCAGTCCGACGACGTCAAACCTCTTCTTCATTTGGCCTAGGATTTCGACTACACTCCAAACCAGCTCTTTGCGTGTCTCCACACCCTGTTCTCCCTAGGAGTTGAAGAATGGGATCAGCGCAACCAGAACAACTGCTCCTTGATTCCTACGCTGTACATGAGTCGAGTGTACCTGTTTTCTCCATTCCAAGCACATGATGAAGTACAGCACTTTTGGCAGTCTACAGGCTTTTCAAAAGGGACAACAGCACACGAAAGTATAGCGCGCAGATGGCCACGCACGTGGTTTCGAACCAACTGCATTTTCAGATTTCTAGGGGAACTGCTACAACCCTTACGTCGTCCTACTTATGAGGTAGCCGCTTATTGCCGTAGTCGCTGCAAACCCATAGGCAGCCCGAGGGATGCGTATGCGGGTGTGATTCAAGAGCTGGCACCCTACGTAATTTGCCGGTTTTGACTTCGGGGTCATGACCCGTTAGGTCCCTAGGACGGGTGGTCCAAGGGCTCTAAGCTCTTCCAGCTGTCTTTCTTCCAGCGTGGATGACATTGAACCCATTTGTTCATTTTTAAAGCTTAGCTAGCGTCCTTTGATTATTTCATCGATTTCGCTTGACCTTCCTGTAGAATGAAATGGCATTTGGTAAGGTAGATGCCCAGATGGTTTTGACTTTTCAAGGCTTTGAAGAAGGCGACAACGCCAATGCGTAAACCGCAATAGACATCTATACCAAACTTGGCCACGCTGCAATCGCACAGCAATCGAACAACGTCAGTTAAACGTGGTTTTCTTTAGGAACTTACTACCCATTTTTGACGGCATTGGAGATCGTTTTACAATGGCTTCAAATTTTAGATGCTACCACTGTCAGAAGTTGGCTCCGACGTACGCGAAGGCAACCAAAAAAGTCACGATTCCCCTGGCGAAGGTTGATGCCACCACTGAGCTGGAATTGGCAAAGCGCTTCGACGTCAAAGGCTATCCGACGCTGAAGTTCTGGCAGGATGGAGAAGGGCCACAGGACTACGACGGTGGAAGAGAGCTGGACGGTAGAGCCCTTTGCTTCAAGGACTGTTAGATGAATTACGCCGCCCTGTGATTGCAGGAGTGTCTAAGTTGCACGTGAAACTCTTCAGTTGAGGCTTCGAAATTAATTCGTGCGTTTTAAGAGATCGTGGATTGGATCCAATCACGAACTGATCCCAACTACAAGCCGCCACCGGAAGAGGTTGTCACTCTGACATCAGAGAATTTCGACGAGTTCATCAACGAACAAGCCCTGACCCTCGTCGAGTTCTATGCACCCTGGTAAGCTTGATGTTCACATGCGTTTTTGCGTTGTTTAAAAAAAGAGAAAGTCGGTGAAAATGAAACTAGGAACGTCACACATGCCGTATTAATGACCATCTAGAGGCGACCTCCTTAATTCGCACCTTTTGTTGTCGTTCTCGCTAAACATGTTACCGAAGTTCTTGCTCACGTTTTAGGTGCGGTCACTGTAAGCAGTTGGCCCCCGAGTACGAAAAGGCAGCGAAGAAACTCAAGGTGGGATCAGCTTCGGCTCTAGAGGTAAATAAGTGAGTCGTAGAATTTCCTTGGTTCCAGGCTCAGGGGAGCACCATCAAACTGGCGAAGGTTGATGCAACTGTGGAGAAAGGCCTTGCTCAGAAGTACGGTGTGAGTGGATTCCCCACGCTGTACGTGATGCGGCATGGAAGGAGGTTCGTCGGAGTGCGCTCTACCCATTACAGAAGGTTACTGTCGGGTGTTTAGATCCGAATACAAGGGACCTCGCGAATCGAGTGGAATTGTCGACTACATGATCGACCAGGCAAGACCTGCTGCGAGGGAGCTGGACAACGCAGCTGCAGTTGAGAGGTTGGCGCGACCAGTAGGAACTTGAAGGCATGGGGCCGTATCTTGTCTCCAAATTCGTAATGGCCTAAGGAATGACGAGGAAGAGGGAAGAGTAGTTCGTTGTCTGGAACCAAATCGGCTCCTAACACTTCACCATGTAATGTGGAGAATGGTAGGTTTTGTTGGAGTACGGTGCTCGGTGGGCGTGGGCACGTGTAGCGCAGTCGGAGCAGGCGCCGACGGTCGCGTGCACCCGATACCAGGTTCCTGGTTCGGATTTTCCGCCCAGGCCAACCAAGCCTTAATATCCTTGCGGGGTCGGTGAATTGGTACCAGACTTGTCTGGGAAGGATAAAGCGCTGACTTGTTCATCGGCCGCCAACGTAAGTCATTTTGTGGCCAAATACGCATTCGTATCGCCTCGACGACATCCCATAGAAGTAGAATGCGCTGGTGTATCACAAAAGGGATTGAGTAACGCCGTCCTTTGTCCTTTATCCTTTTATACGGTGGTCGGAGCCGTGAATTTAATAATAAGATAATCGTGAGCTACTCCACATGCCTGAATCTCCGCATGTCTCTGAACAGCGAAGAATATTGTCGTCGAGCTGTCGATTGATAGGAAACCTTATTGGGCTCACGGAGTAGCTTGAAGAAGACAATGGACTTTGGGAAATTATTCTTTCAAAAATCATTTCAAGGTTTAGCCATTTCAAAAGCTAAAGGGAAGAAGAGACGAACCGTGAGGAAGACATCCAAACTGAACTATGTAAACAGCGGAAAGGCTGTTGAGTCCCCCTTCGGATGGTGACAAATGTGGGTGAATGAGATCCTACCTTCAGGTCAGGCCCTCAGCGAACTTCTGGGTGGCCCCCTCGGAAGTCAAGTTCACAGAGGTCGGCAAATGGAGCCAACTCCTGGGTTACGGCCACCCGTTTCTCCTTCCTATTCATGGCGGGTCTTGAATGATCTTGAACGGCGCCTCGAGTGCCTTGTGCGTTGCGATCTCGACCTCGAGAGCTGAGATCGTCACCTCCACCCAATCACCGCGCCATTATGGCTTCGCAGCCCGTGCTGTCCAAGGGTGTGGCGACTTCGAACCCATTGAGTCCATCCAGATGCACTTTCATTTTCACCCAAAGCGGACTGCCCTTCTCAGCAATGTACTCCTCCTTGTATTCAATGCAAGTTGTGAGGTATACTGCTGCTGATACGGCGCCGACCCCTTCCCTGCAGAATGGGCAGACCACGCAGAACGGCGTCCCCGCAGAGCGAAATGGATGCCTGCTTCGCGTTGCTTTACCACCAGGGCGAGCATACTAAGCTCACAAGGGAAAACCGATAAATCGTTGGCTGCCGTTCCTCAACGTGGAAATTCGTCTTTCTAGGCACACCCTTCCAAACCAGAAGCCCAGCAAGTAACATTATTGTGTACTATTGCTCTGCATACTCATACAGCATTAGGGGACCATTGTCCGAAATATGTTCCAAAAGCTGCCCTGGTGTCCTTGAGCAGTGATTGGGGTCCTCATCAATTGAAATTTCATCTTGCTTGCCTTATCCAACGGGTATGTTGCCCACAACATGCATCGTTCCCTTTATCTCGGATGCTGCCAGCGCTCAATTACAGGAACGCGTTCGTAAGGCTGACCTGGGCGATATCATTAGGGTCGTTGAGATACCTCCGGTAATATCAGTGCACAACTGGTGAGGAACAGTTTTTATGACTGCGCTTATGCAAAGCCGTCCTGCGTGGTCTGCCCATTCGGCAGGGAAGCGACTGCAGAGTATCAGGAACAGTATACCTCATAACCTGCAGTGCATGCAGGAGGAATACATTGACGAGACGGGCAGACCGCTTTGGGTGAGGCGAAGGAGCATATGGATGCGCTCAACAGGCGCAAAGCCGCCCCGCCCTTGGGGAGCACGGGCTGCGAAGTCATAATGGCCCAGTGACTGGGGTGGAGGTGACGATCTCAGCTTGCGAGGTCGAGATCGCAGCGCGCGAAACCCTGGAGGTGCGGGGGTTGCGGTCAAGAATCCCACAATCAATAGGAAGGAGGAAAGCGTGGGTGTAACCCAGGAGTTGGCTCCTTTTGCAGACATCTGTGGGCTTGACCCGGGAGGGCGCCAGCCGGAGGGCCGCTGAGGAGCTGACCCGAAGAGAGAGCTCATTCACCCAGTCGTTCTCCATCCGAGGGTGATCAACCAGCCTTTCCTGAAATGACCGAAATTTGAAATATTTTTGAACGGGTAATTTCTCAAAGTCACCTTGCATTTTCCACGCTCTGAAGAAGGTGGTTACGCCGAAACATGGGCACAGTAAGGTTCGATGTCTATCTTGTCACGACAGCTCGACAACAATATTCTCTACTGTTCATAATCGCGAGCATTTCCATGATGCTGAACACTGCTTCTACTCAGTCTTTTATCTTTACCCACAGAAACGGGCAGGAAACAACTATTGTTCTCCGGAATGAGCTGCTTTTCCAACAGTTTCGAATCCTGAGAATGTTGGGAATCTATTGTAGAAGTGGGGTTGCTTGACTGTAGCTTTCTGATGGCATATGAGGATGGAGTTTCACAGTGGGTAAAGGTCTGCATTAATCAGTTCTTCTGCGGGACGCGCCGCGCAGTCTACATATCAGTGTCTCCTTGTGGTAGCTTGGATGTGTATTTGCCCTGCGCAATCACCTGCAACGGTCTGCCGATTTGCATGCCAGTGTTATGGATTTGTCCTAGCAACTCTCATAAAAATTCACCATTTCCCGTGAGGTAGACAATTTTGTTGGACTAGCATGCTCTCGGACCAAGGTTCTCGATTCAGTGTGCATCCGGCAGCCCGTGAATTTTTCAACTGCGCTACTATATGCTTGGTCATACTTTGAACACAAGAATGCGCCATTACTTCTGGAGCAGCCTAAAACAGTATGATGACGAGGGCGTTGTTTTCCTCAAACATTCCTTCTTCAACAGAGGTGAGGCAGTGCATGTCCGGTGTCCGGCGTTGGTTCAAAGAAGGCGAAGATAAGTGGAAAACTTCTATTTTGTAGGAATTGGATTCATCCTTGCGATGCTGAATCGGTGCTGTTATCCGATGTAATCAAATTTAGCACACTATTTTCGTATCCATCATGATTCTCCACGATTCATTTCCCAGAGAAAACCATTAGAGAACTACGCGAGGCCGCAGTTTTTTGCTCAATTTTTAGTGCCACTATGTCTGGGCCTTTCATAGCTGCGTAGTTTGGCTCCCATGATGTTACTGTGTTCATCCGATTTCTTCGGGCCATGCCGCTCGTTCCATGGTGTTCGAGGCCTCCGTGAGTTGCAGGTTCAAGCTCGAGGACGACGTGGCCATAGTGGGCTTCTTTGCGAGCGATGACTCAACTGCCTTTGAGGCCTTCTCCGACGCAGCCGAGATGCTGCGTGAAGTACGTGCAGCCAGTCATATGTCGAGAGCTCAAGTCTAGCCCTCGTTTTGCAGGATTTCGCGTCCGTCGGCTACACAACCGACTCGAAGGCTTTCAAGAAGTATGACGCCAAGCCTAATGACGTCATTATTTTCTACCCAACTCTCTTCCAAAGCAAATTTGAGCCGAAAACCAGAACTTTCAACAAGGTTCAGCTTTGTGCATCTCTCGACTTCCAAGGGCTGGGCCGATTCTCAATTCCTGTCATTTCAGGCCGGAGCTACTGCAGAGGAGCTGGTAGCGTTCATCCGTGAGCATTCGACTCCCCTTGTAGGAAAGAGAACAAAAGTGAGTTTGTTGCGATCTCGGACCACTTGCAGCTCATCATGCCTCTTTGAATTTTAGGAAAATGTGGTGAAGCGATATCACCAGCTCCCGCTTGTCGTTGTCTACTACAGCGCAGATTTTTCGCTACAATACAGAGAAGGAAGCGAGTACTGGCGTCAAAAAGTGCTGCGCGTGGCTCAGAAGGTAGGTCTTGTCCCCTTGTTGTCTGGTCTCTGCTTTTCAATTGTGTCAAGATGAGCTAAGAGCTTATTGATGGTGTATATTTCAGTACCAGAAGGACAAGTATCGCTTCGCTGTATCCGACGAAGAGGAATTCAGTGATGAGTTGCTGAATACCGGTTTAGGTGGGGAACGAAAAGTTCTTCGTTGGGGTTTCGGTGTTTTGTCGAGCTCGCCTTATGTTCGTACTCCAAGATTTTCCTGCATAGTCTCTGTGCTCTATTTCAGCTGATTCTGGGCTAGAGCACAACGTCATTGCCTTCGGATATGATGGCAAAAAGTATGTTATGGACGAAAACGAGTTCGATGGCGAGCTCGGAGAGAATCTTGAGGCGTTCATGAAGAAGCTGAGTGCAGGTAAGCCTTGCGTATCCGTAGAGTCAGCGCTCGTTCTACTGAACCTCCTTCTATTCATCTCCATTTTCAGGGAAGATCAAGGCATACGTCAAGTCTGCTCCACTTCCTCGTGACGACAAGGGTCCTGTGCGAGTCTTGGTCGCCTCCAACATCGAAAAGGTTGCTGGCTGTTGCTAACCTTTAGCACTAGGTTCTCCGGCGGCGAAACGTGATTTTGGTGCAGCGCCTTGATATCTGGCAGGAGTGCGCTGCGTGCAGACTTCTAAGCGGATTGGAGGAGCAACCGTTGTCTCGCTTTTCTTTTAGTTACAGTTGTGCTGTTCAGGTGCTGAGCGACGAAAGCAAGGACATCTTGATCGAGTTCTATGCCCCGTGGTGTGGTCACTGCAAGGTATGGCTATAGCCACTGTACACTACTCCCAACCGATTGAGCTCCACGTTGCTTGCCACTTGCGCTTTGTCTGCACTGCGCTCCACTCTGCTCGCTATATACGTAGACGTACTCGCGTCCTACTGCTCGTTTTAGGCCTTCGAGCCGAAATACAAAGAACTGGCGGCGAAGATGAAGAAGGCGCAGCCCAATCTCATAGTGGCGAAGTTCGACGCTACGGTTAATGATGTCCCGAAGGAATTTGCCGTCGAGGGATTCCCCACCATCTACTTCGTCCCGAGCGGAAAGAAGGCGAGCCCTCTTGTTTTCCTTTCTGCGAGTACCCGTTGCTTAGAGTTCATTTAGGCCTCTCCAATCAAGTACGAAGGGCAACGTGAATTGAAGGATCTGGAGAACTTCGTGCAGTTGCACGCTGTGAAGTCGTTCCAGAAGAAGGAGGAGCTTTAGGGGAAGGGATCTCTTCTAGCTTTTGTTGGTTCGTAACTGCCTCGGCCTGTCTTCGCTTCTCCATCTGTGACTACCACTCCTCGTTCTACTCCGCGTGATTGTCTTTTGCCTGCGATGTGGGAGGTATCCTGATTAAGCTGCTTGTGAACGGATAGCCAGTGTTGCGGTTGTGTGTAGCGCATTAGGTGTTGATTTTCTCAGAAAGTAGTTCAGTCGCCAGGGGTGTTGCAAGTGCCGAATGTATTGGTTTTCGTTGTTTGGTGACGTCTCATTGTTTACGTGTAATGCCTATGATAAAATGCATTCTTTTTAACCGAACCTTTGTCCTCACGGGAAAGTGGTTGATAAAGGTCCGTGTCAGTTAATCTGCTTTGGGACGCACCTCGCATGATAGTTCTGTGGGATGTCGTGAAGGCGATTTGAATGTATATTTGGCCTACACGGTGAATTTCAGTGGCCAGCCGATGTGCGAAACAGTGTTTTTGTGTGTTCTCTTCCCATACGAGTCTCTTAGAAATTCACCGACTTGGAGAGATGGAGGGCTTGGCTGGCCATGGCGGGAACTCCGAACCAAGAGTCTGGAATCGGGTGCATGCGGCAGCTGACACCTCCGACTGGCTACCAGGCGCCGACCTGGAAAGGTAACAAAAATATTCATCTATTGATTTCATGTGCGACCACATGCATGTATTAGGTTGGTACATAAGTTCTCGGACATTTGATCCCTCCTGAATTGAAGGCGCATTTTCCCGCCAAATTTCTCACATGTATCAACGCGTAAATGATCGATCGATAGAGAAAGGAAAGGGCTACAAAACTGTTCCTAACATTTACTTCTGTGTTGTTAACGTCAGCTATTATGGCTAAGAAATTCATCCCAACTGAGACGCATATTCGGGACGTCATGTTATTCCTGCATCAATCTGGCCTCAATGCCAACGAATCATATCGTCGCCTGAAGGATGTTTACAACGAGAGTGCTCCTGCTCGAAGTACTGTGTACCAGTGGTTCTCGAAGTTTGCAGTTGGTGTATTCTCCGTTGAAGATAATGAACGAGAAGGGCGCCCGATGACACTGGATTTGGATGGCCTCCAAAGTAGGGTCGGACCCATACCAAACCACTCGCGAACTATCAAGCACTCTTGGTGTTAGTCACTCAACAGTCGTTCGAGGATTGAAGTCGATTGGCAAGGTGCAAAAATTGGGTCGCTGGGTACGTCACGACTTGACGCAACATGACATGGATCGCAGAGCAGATGTCACTCTGTCTCTCCTTACCCTCAGACGTACCCTCGGATGGCTGGACAACCTTGTCACAGGGGATGAGAAGTGGATACTCTACTCTAATTACCACCGGCGTGCACAGTGGGTTGACGCAACTGGAGAGGCAGAGGACGTTCCGAAACCCGACCTTCACGTGAAAAAGTGATGCTATGCATTTGGTGGAGCGTTCTTGGCGTAGATTACTGGGAGCTGTTGGACGAAGGGATAACAGTGACGGCAGAGGTTTACGTCAACCAACTGAGGAAGTTGAGAGTCCATCTTCAAACCACACGAGGAGAGCAAGTGAAGGTGTATTTTCAACACGACAACGCTAGACCGCATATTGCTAGAGCGACGGCGGCTGAGTTGGCGGACTACGGATGGACCGTTCTTCCACATCGACCTTACTCACCAAATCTCGCTCCTTCTGATTATAATTTGTTTTCAAGCCTTCAACGCTATTTAGACGGCCAGCAATTTAGGAACCGAGAGGATGTCAAGGAGGCACTGCTCACATTTTTCGAATCACAAACGGTGTCACAGCCAGCCACGAAGCCGCACTGATTGCTGGAAAGCTGGACAAGCTTCTTCGCCTCCACAACCTGATTAAAGAACTTTGCCAACCACTCAGCAGGGCACCAGTACTTGGACTTCCATAAATCAGCTGCCACGTCATCGGGCCCAGTCGCTTTGCCTGGCCTCATCTTCTTCAAAGCAGCTTCAGTCTCCTCGACGGTGATCTTCTGAACGGGGCCGTGGATGGCTGGATGAGGAAACTCTACTGTAGAGATTTCCTCAAAGTAGTCGCGCCATCGCTTCAATGCCTTCTTGCGGTCCGTAAGAAGTTGGCCGTTCTCATCATTGATGCCGAAAAACTTCTCAATATCCTCGGCCTGCCGATGGCGAAACTTTGCAAGTCGGTACAGATACCGCTCACCATCGCTCGACTCGAGCTTCTCGTTGACATCTCCATAATGAGTGGCTTTTGCAACAGCCACGGCCTTCTTTGCAGTCTTCTTGGCTTCTTGGTACTTCCGCCAGTTATCGGCTGTCTTTTCGCCGAGAAACGCGTGATAAAGCGACTTCTTCTCTCGCACTTTTGCTTTCACGTCATCTGTCCACAGCCATGCCTTCTTGCCGACCTTCCGTCGCCCAGGCTTCGTAATGCCGAGTTCCGACTGTGCAGCTTGACGAATCGCGTCGGTCGTCTTCTTCCATGTTTCGTCGACAGTCGTGACTGTCGGTAACCGCACGCGTGAAATCACAGCTGCTTCCTTCTCTTTCATTCGCCACCACTTGATTCTTGCAGCACCGCATCGCTCGACCTGCTTCAGCCTCGGAGGGGCGATCTGTAAAGTGCAGATCAGCTGTCGGTGCTGTGGGGCGACCGTATCATACGGCACGATCTTCGCGTCTGTGACAAGACTTCGGTCGCGATCTCTCACAAGGACAAAGTCTATTTGAGTATTGGTACTCCCACTGTAGTATGAGATAAGGTGCGAGTCGCGTTTTCGGAAGACGGTGTTCACAATGGTGAGGCTATGTGATTCCGCATAATCAAGAATACGCTCACCATTTCGCGTTCCGTATCCGAAACCACCATGGCAGCTGTACCCGTCTTTCGTAGCACCTACGTGCCCAAAGGTCACCAGCGATTATGATGGCATCTTTCAACGGTACCTCTGCTGTCTTCTCATCAAGCAGGTTCCAAAACTCATCCTTGGCTTGATCGGAGCAGCTAGTCTGCGGAGCATACGCAGAGAAGAAGTGATAGAGTCGCTCCTTAGCGGCGACAACTATCTATATCAGTCGATCGTCAAAGCGTTCGACGCTTACAATCGAGTCACGAAATCGTTCGGAGACGATGACTTCAACTGCACCGGTGGTCCTGGGGACTTCCACATAGAACGGCCTCGAAGCCACGCCCTATGTCCCTTGACTTGCGGCAGGACCACCTCGTCTCCTGCACCGCACAGAGATCAACTCTTCTACGCTCCAGTGCTTCAACCAATTCGTACGAGCGGCCCGTCAACGTACCCACATCCAGCGTTGCCACCCGAGTCCTGCTTACGTTACGGCACTTTCGGACTAGCTCAGTTGCCCCCCGATGCCGTCCTCGCATCAGGGACCCTCGCATACTTTCCACACTCGCCGGGCTCTGCGAGTGCTCGTCGGCTCCCGCGGACGCCGTAGCACCATCTCGAAACATTTGAACTGTCATACACCATGCGATGTGACATGGGTGTTCGTAGACCGGCCTGTCACAAGGGCCTGTCGCCTGCAGTCGAATGTTCGTGCTCGGCTTAGCTCGCAAAGCGGGCAGTTTCCAGTGGCACCACGTGGAGGAACGGACATCGCTCGGGGCACCTCGGCCTCGAGCGTGCTGAGTCATCGCGGTGGGCAGATTCCAGACGGAAGAGTACCGGCGCCTACGCCGACCCTACATCTCTAGCCGAAAGTGCAATTCAAGTGATTGCTTTTCCACGATGGAGAGACTTCAGATGAGATCCAAAAGAAAGAAGCCCCGAGGGCGGGATTTGGAAGTACCATTGTTGCGAAATGGCGTCGTTCGAATCGGTTCGAGTGATGTTTGCTCCCTCACAGCAAAGGGGTAGAGATATCGCGATATATGTCCTACCTCGATATCGTCAGCTGTGCTATGAGTGGGCGTACACTATCAGACAGAAAGACTAGCACCTTTGCTCCTACTGGCACCCCTGCTATGGCAGCTCCATTACAGTTTTTGGCCTCACAGTTAACTATGGCCAAATCGCAAATCCTGCCTATAGCAAATGGAGAAATGGCGACAAGATATATCCGAAGTCGCGAAGCCTGCAGGCAAAGTGAAACACACGATGAGGTGAGACCCTTCAGACAGTTCCTCCAGGCGGCTGGTCGTCCACCTACCACAAGAGAGTGTATGGATCACCTTGATACCTTAGGCAGCAACCTTGCCCACTAGATAGCTCTCAATGTGTCCCCGTCCCGTCGTTGTACTTTTATGAAGAGCCCTACGCATGTTATCCTGCCCTTCCGTGAGGGAACTGTTAGCACACTCGCCTTTGTATTCAGTACATATGCTTTCCCACAAATGCAATCTCATGCTTCACACGATTCAGTTGTTTTTATTCGTATGTTGCCATTTGTACTTCAAACGCTTTGATAAAGAGTGCTCCAAAATATTTATCTCAAGCAAAAGACAGTCTCAAACATGTTTCTGAAGACCCTGTAAAAGCTCAGTGACCGTGGTGGCTGGATCAGTGCATTTCCTTAGTGGTATCACCAACAGTACAATTGGTGTGGAAATATACCACGCTATGATGAGACGCCGGTCACGGTCTTCGGAAAGCGGCGACGCCAGGATTAGTGAAGACCGTGAGTTATATGAAAAGATTTCGTTTAGTATTCTACCAGTTTTCTTGGTAGAAGCATTCCAACTCTCACACCTACTCGTTACGGGAGTGTCTACAGCACACTAACGCGTAATGAGAGTTCATACCTTCCCAATGTGATATCACTAAGTCATTCATTTCTTCGCGATCATCAGCTAAGGACGGGTATTGCTACTCTCAAGCAAGTACGTAGTAATGTATAGAGCTTTTCCAAAAAAAGTTAGTTTTCTGAAGGTGAAACTATATAGTGAAGGAGCAAAACTTCCGGTAGACTTACTCAAAGCAGAACGAACCTTTCGTGACAATGTCGGACAATGCTGTCAGACGCTTTTAATCGTCGCAATGGCCAACTTCATGCGAAGCTAGAAGAAAAGCTACTAGCCTTTTCCGAAAGAGTTCGCTTACTTTCCACTGCTATTAATTGAATAATTGGTAGGCGATGTAGCTTCTTCGTATAGTTTTATCTGCAATCATGTTTGCCAAGAGCAGTTTAGTGGGCGACGGATAGGTAAAAAAACGAATTGTAGCAAGGGTTTGAGAGCAGAAGCCATCTAACTCATAAGCCAAATTCACATCTTAACAAATTTTACTATACAGTAAAGATGGATAATGCGCGGTACATGTCAAGCATCAATGAACTTCAACTACTCATTTAATAATGTTGTCGTATAAGCGTGCGAGAGCTCCAACATTCACTAAAAAAGAGATGACACTTCTCATTGCGCTGCGCGTGAGAAATACAACAAAGTACCATGGAAAATTTCAGTCAGCAAGGAACTATTTAAATAGTAAATGAATCTTAAGTATCTATTTTAGTCCTATTTTAGTGCGCTTCTGTGTTCAGTCTGCATTTCCCTATTCTTAGGAGGCAAATGTGGAGAAAGCGAGCGATAGATCTGCTAGAACAATGGTCGGCGGAGATCTCAAATCTGCACGTTGCGTGTAGAAGTAGAGTGCAGATAGAAGAGAAAATTGGAAATGTGAAAATAGAAGAGAGTGCAAAAGTTTCTAAGAGAGGTAAAATTTTGTGGTTGAGGTGTCCCAATGTTCTAAGCTATAGACCTGGTACTGCAGTGTATTTAGAAGCACATCAAAGGCAAAAACGGTGAAACAGGGCCGAAGATTCGACAACCCTCTAACTATCTCGAACCGCTCTTACGAGAGGTGACGGATACACATTTTGAGGGAATCCCGGGGTTGAAGGCTGGATTAGTCAAAATTTTTGAGGTCTATTGTGAGAGGGATTTTGATGACCTTAGAAGAAGATGACAAAGAGGGAACGGAGGCGTTTGAGGTCAACAACTCCTACATTAGGTATTGATGTTGTTAAAGATTATATGTCATAATACACTTCGCGGAGCTCCGCGAGACCTTTTGGCAATGACAAAGAGTACCCGGAGATCCGCGAGGAGACCTATATACTCGATAAGACAGATTCATACCCTTCCATCAGAGGCGAACACCTTGCACTGCAAAGAAAATAGGAAAGAAGCTTTACATCATTGGTGTTTCTCCACCTTCGTAAGGTAAACTAATCAATAATAACAATTGTGTATTCTTAAATTTTCAGATCTGCGAGAGAGGATCTCTCGAAATTTACCGAAATGCAGACGGAATTACAGACACGAAATAGAGCCCTGCAAGAGGCGCGCAAAAGAACTACAGCTGATTCTCCTGCTAAGAAAACTGCAAATAGAAATCGGCGAGAGATGGAGCTGCTGAGGGTTGAACAGCAGCAACAATGTGATTTACACACATTGAGCAACGTCGACCACAGTCATGTTGTTGTATAGTTGTGGGTCTACTGTTCCGTGCAACCGCTCAGTTAACAAATTACTTTATTTTAATTGTTGCCATATTTTCGTCCTAACCAAATACGAAAAATAAACTGTTGGAACATTTATCCTTAAAAAAGACGTAATAGGTATATCGTACTTTTAAATTTTTGCGCAAGGTTTTTTGCAGGCTCTCTAGAAAATGTTCGAGTAAAATCGCCAAATTGCTGAAGAATTAACATTTTACCGTCTCAAGAATATTTAGAGACAGGACCAACCCACTCAATATGTTCGACGATTACACGCTTCAGATTAGATTCAGAGGTTCAGATTATCGCGCAGGGGACTCGAATTTGGTATTCGAGCACATGCACACGATCTTGCTTCAAATAGGACTAGATCTCTTTCGCTTTCAGGTCACAGAAACTGGCTGTGTTTCTAGAAACAATAGGAAGTACTAGTATACAGGTGAACATCACTTCACAATTTAACTCGTTCTTCCTTTAAATCGTTTAGGAAAGCTTTTTTTTCAGAGAGCTAGCGCACAACTCTAGGGTGCTCTGCACCGTAGGCAGAGTTTTTCGCAAGTGAGCGAGATTCTATATAATAGAAGAAATGAATTCAGTGACCCATCGAGGTGGACCATAGAGAAATGTCGCTACGGTTACTACCATATTGTACTAGGTTGTCCCATAAGTCCCCGCCGTTTTTTTCAACGATTCACTGCAGATTTCGCCGGCGGTCCCCTGCATAGCGCTGCATAGCCTTCGAAAGAGAATGATTTGGTCTATCAGGGCGTGCATTGCATTTCTTTTCTCATCATGAATTTTGTCAATTTTTAGCTTGCTGAAGTGAAAAGTGGAAAAGTGAAAAAGTAGCCATTTGCGCACTTGTTCTATCCGCTTAGTTTTGTAATTTTTTGCGCAGTTTTCTATAGCACTTGGAAGACAATGTTTTGTACTACAAGAATATGTGTTAGTGCTGTTTGCTTATTTGCCCTTTATTGATTTTTAGGTAATCAAATTGGGAATTCCGACTTTTTCGTCCGAATTTTTACCAAAACTCCGGTTCTGTGGTTGGACTTTCTTACTTGGCTTTATATGTCGTTTGGAAGAGAATGTCTTGCTCAGTAAGAATTTGTGTCGCGTTTATTGGCTCACGCTGATTTTTGTCGAATATCAACAACTGAAGAAGGAGAAGGAGTTGTTGGTGAAGACGATTTTTCTCTTTTTGTCATTTTGTTGATCAATAGAAATCAATAAACGCGACACATATATTTTTATAAAGCAAGACATTTTCTTTCGAATAACATATAACACCAACCCAAAAATCCAACCACAGAGCAGGAACTGTCGGCAAAATAATCATCCTCCTTCGGACGTCCCAATTTGATGACCTAAAAATCAATAAAGGACAAATGAGCAAATAGCACTAACACATATTTTTGTAGTAGAGAACATTGTCTCCCAAATGCTATAAAAAACTGCGCAAAAAATTACAAAACTAAGCGGAGAGAACAAGTGCGCAAATGGCTACTTTTTCATTTTTTCACTTTTCACTTCAACGACCTAAAACTTGACAAAATCCATGATGAAAAAAGAAATGCAATACAAGTTCTGATAGAGTAAATCATTCTCTTTCGAAAGCTATGCAGCGCTATACAAGAGACTGCCGGAGAAATCTACAGTGTATCGTTGAAAAAAACGGCGGGGACTTATGGGACAAACTAATACTATACTAGTTTCCATTTTGCATAATTAACATTTTGCAGTTTTTCTAGTCGATATAGACTACCAATATCATTGAGGCTCTGGACGAACTCACATTAAAATTATACCCTCCACTGAACAGGAAGAAGTTTCGGCAGCTGAGCAACTAAAAACAAAGAGTTTCCACTAAATTGTAGGAAATGTTTCCATTAGATAAACGTTGGAGCTATGCGAGGGTCCCTCATGCAACGACGGCCTCGGGCGGCAACTGAGCTAGTCCGAAAGTTCCGTAACGTAAGCAGGACTCATGTGGCTACGCTGAATGCGGGTACGTTGACGTGCCACTGGTGCTAGTTGGCTGAAGCACTGAAGCGTAGAGCACTTGATTTTTGTGCGGTGCAGGAGACGAGGTGGTGCTGCTGCAACTCAAGGGACATAGGACGAGGCTTCAAGGCCGTTCTATGTGGAAGTCCCAGGACTACAAGTGGTGTGGAATAATCGTGAACGATTTCGTGCCTCGATCGTAAGCTTCGAACGCGTTGACGATCGACTGATATAGATCGTTGTCGCCGCTAAGGAGCGACTCTATCTCTTCTCTGCGTATGCTCCGCAGACTAGCTGCTCCGATCAAGCCAAGGAAGAGTTTTGGAACCTGCATGATGAGAGACAGCAGAGCTACCGTCGAAAGATGTCATCATAGTCGCTGGTGACCTCAACGGGCACGTCGCCGCGACGAAAGACGGCACCGCTGTCATGATGGATTCGGTTACTGGTGGCGTAACGCAGACGGTGAGCGTATCCTTGAATATGCGGAATCGCATAACCTCACCATAGTGAACACCACATTTCGTAAAAGCGAATCCCACCTCATCTTGTTCGAATCCCACCACAGCACCGACCGCTGATCTGCACTTTGCAGGGCTGAAGCAGGTCGAGCGATGCGGTGCACCACGAATCAAGTGGTGGCGAATGAAAGAGAAGGAGGCAGCTGTGATTTCTCGCGTGCGGTTACCGAAGGTTACGACTGTCGATGAAACTTGGAAGAAGGCGACCGACGGATTCGCCAAGCTGCACCGTCGGAACTCGGCATTACGAAGCCTGGACGACGCCAGGACAAGCTGGCGTAGCTGTGGACAGACGGCGTGAAATCAAAAGTTCTAGAGAAGAAGACGCTCTATCAGGTGTTTCTCGGGGAAAAGGCAGCCGATAACTGGTGGAAGTACAAAGAAGCGAAGAAAGCTGCAAAGAAGGCCGCGGCTGTTGCAAAGGCCACTCATTATAAAGAGGTTAACGAGAAGCTCGAGTCACGCGATGGTGAGCGGCATTTGTACCGACTTGCTAAGAATCGCCATCGGCACACCGAGAGCATTGATCAATGATGACAACGGCCATCTTACCGTGGACCGCAAGAAGGCATTGAAGCGATGGAGCGATTACTTTGAGGAAATCTCTACAGTAGTAGAATTTCCCCATCCAGCCATCCCTTCAATAGCTCCAGCCCACGGTCCCGTGCAGAGGATCGCCGTGGAGGAGACTGAAGCGGCTTTGAAGAAGGTGAGGCCAGGCAAAGGGACTGGGCCCTAGCTGATTTATTGAAGTTCGAATACTGGTACCCTGCTGAGTGGTTGGCAAAGTTCTTTAATCAGGTTGTGGCGGCGAAGAAGCTTGTCCAGCTTTCCAGCAATCAGCGCGGCTTCGTGGCTGGCTGTGGCACCGTTGACGCCATACATGCCGCCCGCCTCCTGATAGAGAAGCATCGCGAGAAACAGAAGCAAGTGCATATCGTCTTTATCGACTTGGAGAAGACCTTTGGCCGCGTACCGCGTGAAGTGATATGGAACGCCCTGCGTCAACATGGAGTTCCTGAAGAGCTCATAGAGTGGGTGCATCTTCAGATGCCCATCTCTTGGACGTTGCTTTATGCTGATGGCGTAACGCTCGTTAGCGATGATAAAGGTGTACTCGACCGAGAGGTACAAGCTTGGTGTGATCGCTTGGAGCGGTTTGGACTTAGATTGAACGTGAAGAGGACCGAGTACCTAACGACGGACGTTACCGATTCCAGCTCCATCAAGGTTAGCGATACCGAGCTTCCACGCACTTTGAGTACCTGGGATCAGCAATATCGTCTAGTGACAAACTGACGGTTGAAGTGAATTCATGCTCGTTGACTGGCGTGCTCTGGGATAGGAAGATGCCAGAGCGCATGAATTCTAAAATATATAGAGCCCTTGTCCGGTCGATAGCGATAACATCAAGGTAAATGGAAAGCGTCTTAGAGGGCGCCCGAAGCAGCGCTGGTCTGCTACGCTACATATGAACTTGAAGGTTGCTGGTGTCCACCCTGATCTAGCACTGGATCGTGAAAGGTGGCGTCACGACACCGGAATAGCGGACTCCCCTACGAGGCGGGACAGACGCTGAAGAATAATAAGAAGAAGAAAAAAATTGATCATCACTATGCAACCCCCTTCCGAGGTGTTCCGGTGTAGCAAGAGCTCTGTACAGAGAGTTAACAGAGGGAAGAAAGCGAGGGATTCTTTTTGCGGATAGTGCCTATAGATCCGAGCTGTTTTTATTGAATCCAGTTTTACGAGAAGAAAGATTTAATGCAGGTATACATAAAAATGAACTTACTTATAAAGTTCACAGCTTCTACTTTCAAGAGACACGATATACATTCGCCGTCTGCCAAGGTCGCGTCGTAGTGGAGCACGCGTTTGGAAAGTTGAAGCGGTTCTTTCAGGTCCTCCACACTCAGTTGAGGTTAGTTTCAAACTTCCAAATTATAGCTTTCTACGCTGATAATTTTGTTGTAGGCACTCTCCGACAAGAGCATCGACGACCATTGAATCGGACACGTGTTTAAAAAATATTTGTATTGAGCTTGAGCGTTGACGAAGAGAGCGATTTTCACGTGTCTGTCCCGTGGGACAAAGCGCACCACGCAAGCATGAGACGAGATCCTGACCCAAACTTCTTCTAAAGGATAATTTGGGATGATGAACACGATGGTAGTGTGTTTGGACGGTTGCGCAAACTTATTTCCCAAATCGATAACTAGGGTGGTCGTAATCAGGATCACTGTTGTACTGAACTTCGTATAAGGCGTTATTGGAGGTACTGATCACAAATATCACATTCTATTTTCAAATATCAGCCCACTACAATAGATATCGGTAGGAAAGCTACATGGGCTACGTGAACTACGTGATGTAGTTGAGAGACGATGTGACGGAGACAGGGTCGCCGATCTAGCCAGAACTTCGTCTAGAAGATTATTATTGGTGCGCTAAAGAAAGTAGATTGTCGCAGATGTGAAATCTAAAGAAGTTCCGGAAAGAAAACCTGAGACTTGTATCCAGCTTCTCAAATAATCTTCCGCACAGATGTTGTGCAAAATCGAAGGTCCCGACACGAAAACTGCAGTTATCGATTTGATAGAAGACCGAACGATCAATCGATACAACGGGCATCGGCATCATGTTCACCATTCCAAATAACCCTTCCAGACGAAACTAGGATGGACCTGATGCCGTCCTTCTCAACTAAGTAGACCGCCGCGCACCACTAAGCGTCGTCGTTCCACGAGACGGACTGGCTGCCGAGCGCCTTTAAGCGGCTTTGTCGTCAATGTGTTAAAGAACTGCCATATGAAAAAAACGAAGCGATCCGGCCCATCCTGAAGCTGGTGACGTTATTATGGCGGAACAGGTCGAGGAAGATGGGTCTATTTAGGAGTTTATTATTGAGCGATACTTTGCATAATATTTTTGAATTGTTAATAATAAATAATTGTTCGCGGACTTAATTGATGAAAATATATTGGGATGTGGGCCTAAAAACGAAAATATAGTAAAGAAAGGAATTAAAAGCAAAACCATGACGTTGTTCCGCTTGGTAAAGGCTCCATCTTTATAGTCGGGTAGAGTTTTTCACTAGCCTTTACTTTAAACGGCTTTCATGAATGCTGAGTAACGGATGAAATTCTACCCCTCACCCTCGTCGACCTCTGAGGATTTTCTTATCAATCGTTATGGACGACAATCTATCTATCTTTTACCACTATATATATAATTGAGTTCCGACAACGACGAGAAAGGAGCAACCCGGAAGAGGGACTGGGATGTTGTCAATGAGGGGCGGTCTTTATGTACGACTGGTCACCGCGTCGGCGACAACGACTGTCGCGTGCGGGACGGGCTCCGCACGAGTTTTTGCTGATACTGCCGCAAGCGCTAAATTTGAAATCTCTTGGCGGGAATTTGAATTTGAATCTGAAGTTTATTGCAATTGTGGTAAAGCACAGTCCGGCGGATTCGCGTCTTTCGGCTTCAGGTCCTTTTCTTCGGTTCCGCATTTATTATGTTCGCAGTTTTTATGCAGTTTTCACATAGCTCTACAGGTCATATGGAATATTTATTTGGCTTAGCGATGTAAGTGTCATTGTTCTGATATTTTTCAAATCCTTCTGGGCTCCAGAAAAGAAATTATTAGAATTTGACCTGTGGTTGCCGTCTGAATTCACTGAAGTTTTTTGATCTTACATTTTATCCACTATTTAAAGGCGATAGGAAGTGGCTTAGGTGTAGTATCTGTAGGAAGAGATCAAGGACCAATTCAAAAAAGATGCGACGAATTCACGATTATGTTCGTCACGCGATAGCACGGATTAGGTGCTGGGATAGCGCAATCTGGTTGGGTTTGTCACTACTAAGTGACGTTAGTATCGAACGGTTTTCCACTGTTTCAACTCTAGCATTCGCATATACAAAGGTGTTGCCGATTAAAATAAGCTTTTTCAGTCATCACCGATACACCTACAACCGGTAAAAAGCCGTCCTAGTTGTACGGTGCGCAACGCTCACAGCCGTGTGATTCAAACCTGGTTTTTATTAGCCATGGGGCGCCCTCACTACATGCTCTATATGCTGGAGCCAGCGGTGAAGGACATTAACGACGCTTTATCGGATTTTCTGCCCATCAGAAGCCCCAACCCTATGCGCTGGAAAGCACGCAAATATCACTAGCTCCAGCGACTGAATAGCAGAGGAATAGGCATACCGATAAACGTAATGATTTTCCTGAATTTCACTCCGAAACTACGATGGACAAGTTTATCAAACACTCAGCCACTCTACTACGCTATGGACCATTAACCACTCACTCATATTGGACACTCATTCACTATAAATAGCGTATGGTAACTGACCAGAGCGCTCGTATTTTCATCTTAGTTTCAGTGACTATAGCCGTGATGCTGCGGCGTGACTGCGCATGTGTATTTCGCACTACTTTCGAATTCAGACCACAACCACAGGTCAAGAACTAACTTCTTTCGCTGCAGAATACCGAAGCCGTTAGTCTGGTGAGTTAATCCGGAAGATCTTATGGAATATATGGAGTACCGATTTTATCGGTGAACCTTTATGAAAGGAATAGGCGAAAGCGGAAGAGTTCGGGAGGGAAGAGAGACAAATTGTATTTAATTCGTTTCATACCTCCATCTATGCATAGCATATCAGTTATTCCTGGTATTTTTAACTTCGTAGAACACAGCGCGCTGTATGATGCTGAACTAGCACATCCCGTCGTGGTTTTATTGTCTTGTAGTTGATATTGCTAGTAGTGCGAGCTACTAGCAATATCAACTACAAGACAATAAAAGCTACTGTTAGCACGTAAGGCTGTCTCATTTGACATCTTTGTCTGATACGGATAACTCAACAAAAAAGTCTAACGGCGCGGTAGGAAAGCAAAATAGGGTGAAAAAGATAAAACCAAAATTAAAGCGAACTGTGGTAAGAAAAACATAGATAATAACGCCTTAGGGGGTTTGTGTACCAATATACGCGAAAGCATCAAATGAAAAGCACGAAGAAATCGTAATACATACGGTAAGAAAAAAGAAGAAGAATACGGTAAGACAAGCGGTACCGTTAAGATTTACTGATTTGACATTTTACTTGAATGGAAACAAGCCGCAAACAGGTCTGGGGGGAGGTTCAAGGTTCACCTTCTAAAAAATGTCACAAACACAAAAACAAAGAGACGAAGACACACTGATAGTAAAAAAAAGGTACAAGCAATGCTATAGTTGTGTTCTGTGCTGGAGATAAGACCGCAGTTACATTCACGGTATGTAGCCACTCGCCGAGGCTGCTCGCCGCGGTCGGCCATGCTGACCCTACCCCAACTGTATTTGCGCAGGAAACAAGGTGGAATAATTCAAATAATACAGGTGCACTTAAATAATTATCTGAAGCGTGTTCTGTTGCCTGATTTTAAAAAGTAATGGAAGAGTCTTTTGGCAACTCCCAAGAGTTGATGTCGCACTTGTTCGGCATTCCTGGATTGAGCAAAAACGAACAGTATCCTGTCCTCGTTTATAGGCTTCCGAGCCAAAGTACTTGTTACACATTCCATCATCACATGATAAATAAGAACGGCCAAGCTTACTGGTGCTTCGTTTGTCAAAAAATTGGTAAGTTTACACAAACGTGCTGGTTAGTCCATGTTGTATGGTTTTCAGGCTATTTCGCAACGTTTGGGTAACTTTTTTGAGGCATTTCGAATTCGCAACGGATCCCGCATTGCTACCTCACGTCTGCCTACGTCAATGTTGGTCAAGGAAAAAACGAAGAGGGTCTTCTATGAAGTATGAATTGAAATTTCTGCAAAGCTGTTGCTCTGCCTATTTCCTCAACGATCCTTAGAAATGTCAAGAATTAAGGAGCCATAAGAGTGGCAATAAGACGTCGACAAGAGAAGAGTACAGAAAATCAATCCAAGACGTTCACGACTGCGAAAGCGGTTAATGCATTAGGCGCGTCTCTTCCCATTAAGTTGTTAGCATTGAAGTGGAAGACGAGAAGAAGGAAATTTTGATTTCTTGCAACGCTACGAGAAGTGCAGGATGACGGTATCACGGTACACTCAAGTTAGTCTTATATGCTTTCCGCGCAGGTATACACACTTGTTCTTTAGAAACATTGCGTACCACCAGGAAAGTTTCGATGGAGCATGTTCCGGATGCGGCGGCCCTGCATGGAGCACGAGGCCTAGCAGTAGTGATCGTTTCGGTGTATTTCTGTGTTTGTATTGAGGTTATTTGTATTATTCGATGTGGTGTTCTTTTAGTAATTCTGTATGTTATTGCAGTGCATCTGTGTTTTCCCAGCAGCGGGATCGATCGATCGCGGTCCTCCTCGCCTGTGCCCAGCGCCGGCCATTCGGAGGCGGGGGGGGGGGGAGTGTCCACTTAGGGGGTCGGCCTTTTCCCGCGCTCAACTCTACATAAAGAGGGCTCATTCTTCACTGGTGTCGAGGTCGGTCTTGCATTCTTGCCTGAGTGAGAGGTCGTGAGCGGCCGGTTCCAGAAGAGCGGCGGCACCGCACAGGCGGGCGGACCGACCCCTGCTGGTGCCGTAGTATTCAAATAAATCGATTCTCCTGTCTGGTTCAGGCACATCCCTAGACATCCATCCCCATGTGAAACACTCTGGCGTTACATTAGGTGGTATTTTAAATTAAAAAGGATGTGCTGCTGTGCTTCACAGAGATCTTTCAGTTGGCGTGCAGAAATGACCTTGTAGCGTTACTTGGAGATGGAATGCTTTTGATGCACCAAAATGAAGAGAAAAAAACGGCCAATTGTATACAATTCATGGCATTTGCAGTGGGAAGGAAATGTCCTTGATATACATATATTAGGGGTTAGGAATAAATACATCGAAATAAGCAACTTGACATTTCTTTTGAACAGCCCCTTTGGGCTTTAACATACCGAATATAAACTGAAGGTAAAGGACAACTTACCCTAAAGGCTAATCAAGCTAAATTTAAGGTGAAGATTCCGCTACTGCACGCGATTATGAATAAAAAGCAGACGTACATTATGATTTTCGGTAAACTTAAAGTTACCTTGCTATTTAAACTATGAATTCCGGTTCGGCTGTTCCAGGTGTTTCCGGTTTGTTCTTTCAGATGTGTTAGCCAGAATGCCTGGCTTTCACCACCTTGAGCTGAGAATCATATCAGATTTCGAGCGAGGTGCGATAAATGCAGCCAGGAGGTTGTTCCGCGGATCCCAGCATTGAAAGCTGTGGCTTTTATCTTGCACGAAAATGGAATAGGAAACGAGTCCAGCTGGGCCTCCGAAAATCTGTTAGAGGTGCCGAAAGGTGCAGAAGAGTTGTCCGTCCAATGGTGGCAAACGTTGAAAGGAATAATTTTTATTGCCGCAGGACCTCTACTCAAGGGCCACAGCACTTAAGAAGGCCTCCGTCACAAGGAATCACGCTGGCTACCAGTCATGCATCGCTTTTCTGAAATGTTTAAATGAACCGTGGCTCCAAGGCCACTTCGCTGGGATCTGAAACAAATTCAACGTCAGGACTCTTTGGACGACAAACGTAGCGGAAACGTTTCATAGGTAAATCATACGTTAGTCTGAGGCAAAAGATGTTCTGGAAGTATTAGCTAACCCCGATTCTTCAGCGAAGTGGACAAGCAGTCCATAGCTAAGCTTTTGTACCATGGGAGGGTGAGTTGTGAGTCGATCGACATTATGGGATTGATTTAAAAATATAAATAATTAGGTTCCCGAACGCCTCCGGCGAATTAAGAAGGAAAGGCCTTCTTCGGCGACAAAAAGGAAATGGAGCAATAAGGCATTTTGAAGTGCGCGGATCTAGAGGTCTTTTATGGACAAGAGTAATAAATGGGTACTGCAAACGCATGTCATGATTTGTCTCAGATAAGTCCAATCTATAGGTGACCACTTCAGATAATGGAAGGAATAGCAAAAATTTCACGAAAATCCTCTCAGGTGGGCGCTGCTTTTTACCTTGGTTATTTTCTCGTTGATCCTTAACGTCTGTTTTCAGCATTCGACGAGTTGTGCAAAGTCTACGAGAAGTCTAAAACAGTGTTTGCTCGGCAGAATATTTCTACACCTTTACGTCTTTTATGTCCGGCGCGTTACGTCACGACCGCTTTCACCACTTTTTTCCGTCTAGTATTAGTCGCTCGTAAATTTGCAGGAGAAAAATGATCTGCTCTGAAGTTTTATTTACGTTGGATGGACTGTGGCCGTTCTAATGTATGACTTTCTGACTTCTGAAAAGAAAAAATAAAGGGTAATAGTAAATGGTGGTGACAAGTGCTGACGTTGAATGATGTCTTTGTCATCAAAGGTTACTCCCTCGACTAGCTGGTCGAGTTTATGAGTGCATTTACTTTTTCGATTCTATAGGGCCACTTTACCAAAATAATAAGTTACCCTCTGCTCCTTCATAACATGAATTTTGATCGCGTTCCTCTGACTCCTATAACTCGATCTGCTAGAGAACTTCTTCTCATGTTTGTCTTCCCTCTTCCTTTTTCGAAGGAAGGTATTCTAAAGGTGGTATTTGTTTAGTCCGTTCGGAACTATGGAAGTCGCTATCACACGCACGGAGTTACCGAATGACGGCTAGGTTGCCACGAATACCTACTAAATAGGCTTCGCTAATGTTATACGGTATGTTCTGATGCTACATTCTTGTCCCTTTTCCCAGAGGCTGGCAGATTACGGAAGTGTTCATTTCTGGGAGGGTAGCTCGCGTCCTTTTGGCATTTTTTTCGACTGTTTGGCCTAGTAATTATTTTCGGAGCTCGCGGATAGATCAGATGGACATCGAAAGTCCCCACAATACTCCTTGCTCGCACGCAGATCTCCTTGCAGTCAGTGTCGAATTCCCCGTATAGGCCAAACAAGTCTTCATTCATCTCCCGAGTTCGGCGAATTGGTGCTAGACGTGTCTTGCAACAACACCGACTTGCTCATCGGTTGCCACCGAAAGTCATTGCGTAGGTCGTGAAGGACAAAGATCGGTGTTAGTCAATCTTTAGTGGCATGCGCCATGCATTCTACTTTATCGGATGCTGTGGAGGCGATTTGAATGCGTATTTGGCTTATACAATGACTTGCTGTGGCCAGCCGATGGACAAGGCAGTGATTTACCGCCGACCCCGGAGAAATAGAAGGCTTTTGGCCTGGACGAGGAATTCGAACAGAAACCCGGGAACATGCGCGGAACAGCTGTCGTCTTCTCCGACTGCGCTTCCGCGCGCCACTTTAGGCCAAATACGCATTCAAACCGCCTCCACGATCTACCTTAAAAGGAGAATACGTGGTGCATTCCGCGAGGGGATTTATCAATACTGACTATCGTGCTTCAAATGCCTTCTGCCGATGGAGAAATCTGTGACCCCGTTCGAGGTCTGGATGTGAACCGAACCTTAGATCAGTTAAGAACGTATGCAAGAATGGGCACCGCTTTGATAATGCGCCATGTGCGCGATTCTCGTAAGGTTGCAAGCGTAGAGCCAAAGCTGGCATCCTATTGTACAATTTCAGATTTGCTGGTCTGAGAATAGCCAGTTTATCTGGTATATACAACGGCGGCTTGATGCCGATAAAGTACGTAGCAGATCCTAAATGTTGGCGAATTTCAAGTTTTACAAAAGCTACTTTCCGTAGGGCAGTGATGCTGTAAGGTCGGTCGAATCGCGCAAATGTGATACACGCCGTTAGGCGTGTCGGAGCACTTGTAATAAGTACAAGTCTCTGAATAATAAAATTCTACCCTGCCCTTCACCCACCTCTTCACTCTTGTGGATCACAGGAATTGCTCAAATTTCTATCCTTTACCCACATAACCCAGGTAAACTCAATCATGAATCCGACCTCATGTCTGTAGTACGTCAGTCGCGTTGCTGTTGCTGAATGTGTAAGATGTATGTGTACGTACCTTGAGAATACCTTGAGAAGTTATTGTGATTGGTCGAATTTGTTCAACATTGGCCGAGCACAATATCTCAGCCACTTGCGTGGTCGTGGGTGCTCTGCCAAATGCTGCCGCTATCATCGCGAGACCCACCCATGACAGCTCACTCTTCAGCTGTATGGGTGGTGAGCGTGTGCTCGCAAATGTTCGCACATCTATATTTACCTGTCTGTCTATTTATTTACGATTCTAGAGGTGTTGCTCCTCCTCGTCTTTCTGCGCTCCCAAAAGAAGTAGTTCCGGCAATAGTATTAGTGAGAATGAGCACTTGCTCGCCTACCACTTCAATGCAAACTGCGCTGTCTTTATGTCACAACTGAAGCAACCCCTGTCCTTCATTAGGGAAAGCTTTTACTTAAACTTTTTTGTCAAGTTGATTAACCAAGCTTGGATTTGAAAGGCCGAAATGGATGTCCGGAATTCTTGACTTTGAAAGACTTTGACACATATTATTCAGCACCGATTTTCGGGTTTTCTTAATTTATCTTTTACTAGCCAACGAATCAAGTAGAGAAAAATATAATGGACCAGTGGTCTATGAGTCTAGTTAAATAACGTTCTTACATGAATTTACTCAATACACCAAAAATACGATATCTGCCCGTTACCAGCAGTGAGTTAATAGACCAGTGGTCTAATGTCAGGTTGACGTAACCTTGTAGTAATTCCTAATTTTCTCTATTAACATCCCAATTGAGAGGTAACTAACCTCAGTCACCAATGGCGAAATGCAGACCAGTGGTCAATGCGTCAAGTTGACGTTTTTAAAATAATGAAAAAACTAAATCTGACTACTTACTTTCTAAACTGTGCCATTTTTTTATTAGCAAACGGTATAAGTATTATCCTTCCTGTTTATTCCATATATGTTTTGATTAAATAATACGTTAAAAAATAAAATATTCATATTATACCTAATATCTTACGGTATGCAATATGAGACCCTTTAAACGGTTATTGATTTGCTCCATATTTAATTTACACTATTCTTTCGCCCCCCCCGTTGTTATTGTTTTTTTGTTTTTACTGTTGTTTTATAGGTAACCTTGACACATTGCGTTGCACTCCTTAACTACAATAAAGAGGACCTACCCTCTTACTAAAAATAGGGGTTAGTACTGATGGGGTTCATAAAAGTAAAAATAGTCGTGAGCAGTTTATTTTGGCGACTCCAGTACTAGCCGTACCCACTGGGTACAAAACTGGTTTGACAACCCCGTAAGGCAGCCCCCTAGAACCCATTTATGGGAAACTGCTCACTGTACCTGGGCTGGACCTCCCAAGTGCTTTGATATAAGGTCTGCAAATCAATTTCCAAATGTTACAACAAATTATTATACCCTAAATAAATTTATAAAATATAAAGATCGGAGCAATCAATATACCATTAAAGACTTTGGAAACCGCAATAAAGGGTCGTTGTGTAATTCTAACTGTATGTACTGTAAACGAATAAATTTTGAGAACCATATAATTTCCTGTGTTACTAAAGTTTGTATAAATACGTATAAAAAGGAAAATACTAATTGCAATACTAAAGCAGTGGTTTACTGTATAAACTGCACTCCTGTAAGCTTCAATATGTTGGTATAACTACAAGATCACTGAAAGAAAGAATTAGAGAACACATATATTACATAAATAACAAAAAGAAATTCACTCCGCTTTATGAACATTTCCATAATTGTAGGTCTACTCCGAAGTTTACCGTTTTAGACGCATTGGAAGAGAACTCGAATAAAAACAAATTATTTAGTAAAGAACTGTTTTGGATTAAACTTCTAAACACTGCTTATCCATTTGGACTGAATGACAACTAAAAGGTGATGGAAATGTATCTAATACTACTAATCCACTTAACTACAAAACAAATCTTCCTTTTTATTCACTTCAAATTATAAAAGAGAGAGAGCAAATAGAGGGAACAAAAAAAGAAATAAAAACAAAATCCGATACAATACAGACCAATTTATACAATATGTTAGTAACAATGAAAATATAGAAGTTATTGAAGTGTACAACAAGATCAAGATGCTAAGTAACCAAAATTTAAAATCAATTTTCAACCTTAGTTTAAGCAGTGGCTTTCTTTGCAATGCCAATCAAAAAACTAAACTCATTGTACTCTGCTTACTGACACATATAAAATGCAATACAAATAATAACATCAAACAGCAAGAAAAGAAATCTTTCAAATATATAGACATGGAATATAAATGTGACGTTTTTGACCGTATAAACTTCAACAAAATATTTAACAACAACAGAGTCAATGATATTATAAGAAATACATACAAAAGAACTCATTCCTTTTAGGGTAGTTTATACGTATAAACGAACTGTATCTAGTTCGTTTTCAATTATAACCAATTTCATACAAACACAAATCTTGAAAGTTGTAGAAATATACTCAGTAGAGATTGCATCTGTAGAAGAGAAAAAGTAAGTATAAATCTTTTATTGACACCACACATGACCACATTATCACAGGAAATTTGAACATTATAGAACACTATCAATTGAAAGAAACTTTGAAAATAGGTACGAAATATAGGCCAGTAATGGGTTGCAACAGAGAAACAATACACGCTACATACATTTCCGCTGTTGAAAAAGTTGTTAGTCACATAAGTAGATACTACAGAGTTTCACAAGATCAAGTGAACCAGTTAAGAATTCTTTTTAATACGGAATACAGAAACAAAATAAAACCATTACTTAACCATGAAAATATTCGTAATAAAGTTCATATACCGTACCAAGCAATTCAAAGGCTACAAAAGGATTTTATATTTTGCCCACTAGATAAAGCAAACAACAATTACGGTATTATTTGCAAAAAGTTTTACCTACTTAACCTTATGAAAGAAATGGGAATTAATTATGAAAATGAAAACGAGACCTTTAATAACAGTAACACGAATAACACATATGTAAATTTGAACGTTTCTAATAAGCAGCCCATAATAGAAAAACATAGATATTTCCAAATTAAAAATAAGTTAAAGGTAGACACAAACGGAGATTTACCAATTATTTATTCGCTACCTAAACTTCATAAAGACCCAGTTAAGTTCAGATTTATTACAGCGGCATATAATAGTAGTGTCAAATCCATTTCTTTAGAACTTTGTTGTATAGTTACCTTTCTAAAAACACATTTTATCAACTACGCCAATACAGTAACTAGAAATATAATACAAGGACGATTAGCACATATTGGGCTATCGAAAATTCTAACATAACACAAGAACTCACAAGAATTAATGCCGATGGTGTTAATGTATATTCCGCTGATTTTACCGATATGTTCACAAGCATACCTCACAATGTTATAATAGAGAAAATGAAAAACCTTGTTATATTCTGCTTCAAGAATTCCGGAAAAAATTTTCTAGCATGCAGCGGTTTCAATACTTTTTACACAGACGTTTCGACTCAGAACGATAAATATAGATATTACAACGCAACAGATCTGTTATACTTTATAGACTATTTACTGAGTAATAGTTATTGTGTTTTCGCCAGTATAATTTTTAAACAAAATAAAGGAGTTCCTCAAGGTGGCAACTTTAGCCCTTTGCTCACAGATTTAACAATGTCAATGTTTGAATTTGAGTATTCTAAAAGCGCAATATTAAGTAGAGGTCAGTTATTTAAGCCGTTTAGATATTTGGACGACATACTTATTGTTCACAATGATTCAGAAGCTTACGTTGATAACATACTTACGTTGGTTTACAAAAACACACTGGAAATAAAAAAAAGACACACGACAGTGAACACAATTAGACATAAGTCTAGAAGTCATGAATAATAAAATTGAAAGCAACTTATATAACAAAACAGATTCCTTCAACTTTAAAGTAACTAGGTTTCCACACGCAGACTCACAGATTTCAGTCAGAATTAAAAACAATGTCATTTACGCAGAAACACTTAGAATAGCTATTATCTGCTCAACATTCCCATACTTTTATAATAAAATAAGAGAACTTCACAGAATACTTACCCATAATAGATTTAACACAGAATTCATCGCCACAAACATAAGAAAATGCTTAAATAAAAACAGACGAATAATATATAAATATGGCATGTTGTACAACTATAATAAAGCAATAAGCTTAGTGGAAACACTCGTATAGTTGGAAATGTTTTGCTTAAATTTACTTTGCTAATACATAACCCATATATAAGTGTAGATCTTATTGATATGCCTGTGAAAAGAATGTAGAAGCAGTGACATTAGTTGATATAATTGTGAAATGATGGATAATGCTGATCTAATTAAATTACTGCATAGTGTGCCAATGTACCAAGAATTGAAGAATGAAATGAATACCGTAATGATAACACATATCATAATACATCCATACCGATACCGTATAACAGATCACGGTATGGTTAATTTATATAAGAAAACCTCCATAGCCGATCGGCACAAGGATGTGTTCGTAAGTTAAGTAACTTTAATAATTACTAATTTTGACAACAAATATTTAAAAAATAAAAAAATGCGTATTTAAAAATAAAATGAAATAAAACAAAAACAAGAAACAAATAAAAACAAAACAATACAAAATAAAATATAATATAATATAATGAAAAACAAAAAATAAAAAATAAAAATTAAAATTAAAATAAAAAAATAAAAATCTAAAAACATAAAAATAAAATTATAACACCTCCTTCTTCACTGATGAGCCACCGAGGAGGTGTTATAATAAAAACGGTTTGTCTGAAGGAAGGTGGCGAAACAAACCATTGAGGTTTGATATTATTTCTCCATAAATCTCAAGTATATTTGAAAGGTTCGCTTAACTTATAGAGAGGTCTAATATCAGGGCTAGATCCGATTAGACACCTCACGCTCTCCCATTAACTTTCTATTATGTCTGAACCACATGCAACACACGGTTTTACGCGAAACGCCATGAGTGGCGTGGCGCTGCACTGGTGTAATGCAGGCATTTACGTGCAAACCAAAAGTCCTTACCAATGCCGTCGGTGTGACGTGGATTACGCCGATGGACCATTACTGACGACAGGATTCCAAGTCAATATGATGGTGACATAACATGAGGCGACATGAGCATGCAACACGTTTTGACTTTGATCCCTTTTCAGTGATCTGGCAAAGAAAACCATCACGGTCCGTGTGTTATTCTCTCACCAACCGTCCCCGAGCAGGTGTCACGCCGTCTCCACCGACCTCCCCGGTATGCACAGCTCTCCCAGGCAGATCTGGAGGACTATCCACATCATGAAAACCCGGTGATGGCATCCCCCTTGAAAATTGCTCGGTGCGAGGCAGATGCACTGGAAAACGCTGGAGCGAGAACTGACCGCGGGAGCGCGTTACCCACAATCAGCTGTTGAAACTGCCGCACGGAGTTGAGAAACATTGAAAGCGATGCAAAAGCGTCTTAATTTTTATATGATTTCGACATATTCTTACCTCCAAAACAGTTTAGTGTATCCGGGGTGAACATCAACACTATTGCGCTGACCAAATAATCAAGATGGGCGCTGAGTACTAATCGGAGTCATGCACACATTCACTTCTTAAACATAAGTATGCCTATTGTTAATAAAAGCACAATCTATTGAAGCGTAATAAATCTGAGCCATTGAGAAATCATAGGTTATCATATGTGTGGTGCATAGTAGAAATTCATCATAATCAGGTTGAATGTGGGCATAGACGCGGAAACAGAACACAAATCCTGAACAGCAATAGGCGAATGCGGGAATCCAAAAATATATAAAAATTAGAGGCTGTCCTTCCGTATGTGCATCCATCTGTCCGAACGCCTGCGCAGTCATCTTGCCACATCCGTCGAGATTCGGAAGACGTCACCAAAGCCGTCAAACCGTCAAACCAGCGGGCGAATTCAGAGGACATATCTGTCATACAGCGAGTATCCGAGTTCAGAACGCGCGTCACCGATGCCACGTAGCCAGCATGCGAGCTAAGAGTGTGTTAGTAATGGAGAGTTAGTAAGTAAGTTGTAAACGCAGCTCATCATCCATTTCATAAACGCCCCTACCCTACTCGGCTATCTCTCCTACCGGGGGGGGGGGGTCCGGGCCTGTACACATATCTAAGGGCAGCGGGGCGCCCAATCTGCAGGTTTTTCCTGGCCGGTTTGAGGGCCCAACCCGCGATGCATGTGACTCCCACTACGGTCGGGGTACTTCCGAGCCGTATGCAAAGTACGTGGACACGGATAGAGTTTTGCATATCTCGGCGAAAATGTCAGCTCCTCGCTGTTGCGCATTCATGCGCCTTTGGAGAGACAAAAATGGAATAAAAGAGGGGACTGAGGATTAGGAGGACTAGTAGCGTTTCTAGGAACGCACTGGCAATGCTATCCCACGATGACAACGATTCTGCCGAACCAACCAATCGCCAGGACGCCTTCAATTCTGGATGTGTCGACGCATCTGGGATATGGAGACTGTTTCCTGCTATCCACCTACAACGCCAGGTCAGTCTCTCCCAATGCCGATTTGCAAGCTCTTCTCGAAGCGGCGAATCACATCGAATACCATGTGATCGCCTTACAAGAGGCGAAGAGCAGATCTACCGATGTTCGAATGCTAAAGGATGGAACTCTTGTCATCCCTTGGAGAGTTCCATCAAAAAACGTCGGTGACGTTGGATTCGTCGTGCACCCGTCAGTCGCCCCACACGTCGATTTGCATAAAATCCTGTCTCCTCGCCTTGCAGTGCTTCGAATCCAGCTGGCGCGCCAGAAGAACATCTCCATTATCAACTGCTACTCTCCGACATCAGCAGCTGATGAGGCCGAAATGAACGCGTTCTACGAACAGCTGGAGGTAGTGATACGCAGCGAGAAGTCTTTCTACACGTTCATCGTATGAGACTTCAACGCAATGGAGGACGAATATTGTATTGGAAAGTTTGGGATTGGCGACAGGAACGAAAACGGAAACCGTCTTGCTCGTCTCATATCCACGACTCGACTTCCATGGAAACTCGTTATTCCGGAAAAAAAGAACATCGTCGCTGGACGTGAGAGTCCCCCAACGGCACGACAAATGCAGAGTGTCGACCAGGTCGACTTGATCTCTTGTATTGTTCGTAGGTTTTAATGTTGTTTTGATTCTTTCACCCTTGTGTGCTATTGGTGTGAGTTATTGAAGCAATGTTTCGACACGGAAGCTGCGGCTCGCAGCTATCCCGGTCGTTATCAATCGTCATCACTATACGACTGTATAAAAGCCGGTGAAGGGGATAGAGGGGACCACTTCTATTTCTTCTCGCTTGGCGATCTCCAGCTCTCAAGTGCCCTCTCTCCTCCCCACAAGTTCTACTGCTTGTGAGTCTTCTTCTTTGTTTGTGTTATTTGTTTGTGTTATAAACTTATAAAATAACTTGTGTTAAGTACAACACAATTTCATCAGCAGCTAAGAGTCCCGCGTGGCATCACACAAGTGGGGTACGTCTAAAGAGAGAGAGTAGGCACTTTCATGGTGCATCGGCCCACCGATCCCAGGTCAGCATTTCATCACAGATCCTTCACGATTCTGTGAATCCTCATCAGAAATCTTTCACGATTCTGTGAAGTACTTCCATCGTACATCAACCGACCGACCTCAACAACATTCGGTCAACATTTCACTCTGTTCAGCAAAACGTTCATTCTCAAACCCTACCAGAGCTGTTTAAATTCAATTACCTTTTAAATGCGCTTAAAGGTGAGGCTCTGGAGTCCTTCAAAAAATTTCAAGTCACGACGATCAATTACAACAAGGCCATCGAAATCCTCAAAAACAAGTGTGGGAATTCAGAAGAACTTGTTTTCCGACTCATCGACAAGTTGGAAAAATCTTTACTACGATCTTCTTCTTTGCACGATCAAAGGTCACTCTTCGAGCAAATCCAAGTAATCATAGAACAACTAAAGCTTATAGGAGAACATGTGGCTAATAAAAAGAGATCCTAATAAAATTTCCGGAACAAGTACAACGAAAGGTTCTGGCCAAAGAGAAAGCAGCAGGCAGCAAGAATCCCTTCCGAATGAGTTCATTACTCGAGTTCCTGGAAGAAATCGTTTCCAATGAGGAAATGATCTCGCTGTACGTAGACCAACATTCATCACCCAGTCCACAGCGTAAATCAGTTTCTGGGAAGAAACCGTATATTGGTACAAAAAGCAATGTTTCGTGCATGTAATGCCACAAAAACCACAAGTCTTTTAACTGCGATAAATATAAAACCACGCAAGAGATGTCTCAATACCTGCGCGAAAATAAACTTGCCTCATCTGCGCCACACCTGACCATTCAACAAACCAGTGCAAAAAGCGACCGTGTTTCGAATGCCAAGAGCCACACCACACGTCCCGCTGCTTCCAACTTCAGCAGACACAAGCAAACTATGCAGCCAAAAAAGAGGACGTGCGTAAAGAGAAAGAAGCATTTACAAAAAGCACAAATCCAAAGATCGCTAAACCAACTGCTAAGGTAAACCAGGTATTTCAAGAGACTCCGCTCAATCAAGAGACAAGTGCTCTGGAGGCTCATTATGACCAAGGACCGTTACCAACGAGACAAACCTTCCTTCCTACGGGAGAAATAACGGTTCATGACCCCCAGAAAAACGTCCTAAAGAAATTCCAATTTCTTGGACACTGGTGCAGAAATCTCCTTCATTCACGTGGATTTGGTTGAGCAGCCTAAGTTAAGCACATCTTACCCAGTTACGCTTCGCCTGTACACCTTCGGTAACGAACAAATGCAGGAAAAAAGACTCAAGCGAGTTCGACTCGAAGCATGGGATATGGATGGAGAACCACTTTCTTTAGAACTTTTTACTCACAATACTTTGACAAAGCCCCTTGCAAGCTCACTCATTTGAGAGGAAGATATCAAGTTTGCTCAGTCTCTCAAACCTCCCATTCACCTTCAAAGTCAAAAATCAGCAGTCAAGCCCATGATACTATTAGGCTGTGATCAGTTATGGTCTCTGGTTCGTAATGACCACAATCATATCATATTGCCATCTGGGTTCTACGTCATACCAATTCGTCTAGGCCATTTAGTCACAGGACAGCTCTGCAACACTTGTCCTAATAACTACGAGAACGAGTTGGAAAAATAGGATGGATTCTGGTCTCTCGACGGGCAAATAAACGTATGTTCCAATACTGAAGTCGACAAGAATGATTCATAGGAAAGGTTTTGGACACTTGATTCAGCCGGAACGGAAAAGTACTCAGCTCCAGACAAGGAATTGCAGTCAATAGAAGACAAACAGGTGTGGGAAAACTTTAACTCCACCATTCAAAAAGGGAAGATGGCTATTACGTGCGTCTTACGGAAGAACGTAACAGCGTTACTTTCAGATAATAGAGCAATAGCATTCCACCGTCTGGTTAGCGTATGGAATACGCTTCAAAAGGATAAAGACTTACTGGACCAGTATGACGGAATCTTCCGCGAACAACTGAACCTCGGCATTCTCGAAGAAATCGATGAGAATTTGAGTGTCGAGGGCTCAACTACACGTGTTCACTATATGCCTCATCAGGCAGTGCTAACGCCTCACAAGACCACTACAAAAATTCGAATTGTTTAGGACGCGTCTGCACACTATAAGGGATGCCCGTCTCTAAGCGATGTATTATATCGGGGCCTGTGATTTTACCATCTCTTTATGGAGTCCTACGTTTTCGAATAGGACGGATCGCGCTTATCTCAGACGTAGAAAAAGCATTCCTACAAGTAAGACTTCACGAAGAAGATAGGGATGTGACACGCTGCTTATGGCTTCGGAATCACAAGTTACCACGATCACGAGAAAACTTGCAGATCCTTAGATTTACTCGAGTAACCTTCGGTCTAAATTCATCACCTTTCCTATTATCTGGCACCGTGTACTATCACCTAGACCAACACGTCGACGACACCAGATTAGCTGGTGATATAAAGGCGAATCTGTATGTCGACAACCTAATACTCACGGAGGATTCCTTAGACAAAGCCTTCTAAACGTATTTAAAGACTAAGGAAGTTTTCAAGGATCTAAAAATGAATATTCGAGAATTCGTGAGCAACGACTCTCGGCTCACAGGTAGGATGGCTAGTAAAGACAAATCCTCTGAAACCTCCCCCAAGGTGTTGGGAATCCTTTGGAATTCCACCAATGACTGTCTGGAAATCTCGTGCAATATTTCGAAAATAACGCATCTAAAAGAACAGTGGCCAGCGCCATCACTTCGATATATGATCCCCTGGGATTCATGTTACCACTCATTTACAAAGCTAAACCTTTCCTACGCTGTCTCTGGCAACACGAGCTAGATTGGGATGAGGAAATTCCTCCGCATCTTAAAGAAACGTGGGGACAAGTTATCAAAAGCATACAGGGCTTTACAAAAACTATTCCGCGATTCCTGATGGAAAAGAATGTGAACGCGGTACTAGTCAGTTTCGCCGACGCTAGCAGCGAGGCCATTGCTGCATGCATCTACCTTTGCTCAGAGAGCGAGTCTAACCTCTTAATAGCAAAAAGCAAGCTGCCATCGATCAAATCGAAGGCGACTATACCGAAATTGGAGTTAGATGCCGTCACATTAGCGCTAAGAATTACCAACGCAGTGGTCTCACAAGTCCAATCGACGCTAGCCATCCGTCAAGCTTTATCCTGACTGACTCCGAAATAACACTGAAATGGATCAAATCCCGACCACTGAAGGAAGCTGGAGTGATGGTATTCAACAGACTCATGGAAATCGAAAGGATCATCGACCACCTCCACAGCAGTGGTCGTGAAGTGTTTTCCGGCCATATTCCAACAACTCTAAATCCGGCAGATTGTGCCACCCGTGGTTCAGATCAGTTTAGGGAGACGAGTTGTCTCCTACGGTTTCCTACGTGCTTCGGTTTGTCAATAAGCTTATTGACCGAGTTAATAAAAAAAACCTTCTTCACCTATACAAGTCTCCTCCACCATTCGCGTAACACTGACTCAACAGTTATCTCGGGTCAAGAAATAACTGCAGCGAGTAAATTGCCGGTGAGGCTTCACCAAAAATCCGAAATAATGCCGTCAATTTTACGGTCTCTACACCACTTAAACATAAAAGCTGACGGCGAAGGATTACTACGCTGCTATGGGAGACTAGAATACAGTCAATTGACAGAAGAAGGAAAAAAATCCTTCGATTATTTTGCAAAATTCCTGGCTATCAAAGGCCATCATCTGTGATGCTCACAGTATTGGCCATCCAGGAAATAGTCACACCATGGTCGTTGTCAGGCAGCGATACTGGATTCCTAAATTAAGAGCACAAGTCACACGCATTGTAAGGAATTGTATTCCATGTCAAAAATTCAATAACTTACTTTTCAAGTATCCCAACCAGGGGCTCTTCCTAAACGGCGCGTACAACGATCCCGACCCTTTGCTCATGTGGGATTGGATTATTTTGGACCATTGTGCATGGCGCAACCAGACGGAGACGAAGGGAAATGCTACAAATACATAAGGACATTCACTAGACTTATCCATCTCGATGTGGTAGCCGACCTCTCTACGACATCTTTCCTACGCATGCTCAGAAGATTTTTTAGTAGAAGAGGAATCCCTATCTCAGTCACAAGTGATAATGCACCAACCTTTGCACTAGGGGATAGCATCCTTCGTGACTGTGTTGCGGCCGACCAAAGCGATCCGGAACTGCAAACAATGACAAGCAATAAAGAAATTGAGTGGTATTACATAAAACCGTATGCCCCCTGGAAAGGAGGGTTCTACGAAAGACTGATAAAATCAGTTAAACACTCCTTATGCAAAACACTGGGCCAAACAAAACCATCTTATGATGTTTCGTTTCTAAGCAAGGTAATACGTACAGGTCTTTTAATTTGTCCCGGAGTTAAGGGAGACTGAATGTGCTTAACAATATCTAAGATTAAGCTGCCAGCTCTATATGTAAACGACGTGGTTCGCAATCGAGTTCTGGGGCGAGAAAAAGACAACCTTTCAGGCTCTTCTCGTGTTAGAGATTTCTTCGTTTTAAAGAATTCACAAAGCCCAGAAGCGGGTGTGAAATGTAGCAGTTTATGTACAAGACACACATCGAGTACTTTGCGACGAGATTCTAGGGTCGGTAGACCGAGATATTTGCTTCTAATTGAAGCTTCTGGCGCTCATGAATATAAGAAGCTATTTGTTCGAAGGAGAAGTTTGCGGGTGAAATTGTTTTGTACCTTCTCCATTATGCATGTCTTTTTTCTTATAAGGAGAGAAGACAGAAGTACTGGATTCAACAAGAGGACGGACATAGGTTTTGTATACCTTAAGTAGAATGAATTTAATCTTAGTAGTTAGAACAGTAAAGGTGTTCAAGATTCGTAGCATGGCTGAGTTACAAACATCTCGGATATCTTCTTCATCTTCTCCTGAGCGTTTAGTCCCGCGCAGTCGCAGGGTCCACTGTTCTTGTGATCTGTCGCCACCTCATCCTATCAAGGGCGTCATCTGCCGTGGCACCGACTTCGGCGAGATCTCTCTTGATGACATCCTTCCATCTTTTCCTTGAGGCTCCTCTCGGATGCTTTCCGGGTGCCTCGAAATCTAGGGCCAACCTTGTGGGGTGATCCTCTGGTCTTCTGAGGACGTGTCCATAACACCTCAGGCGCTGCTCTCTCATCTTCAGCTGGATCGGGGTTGTCTTCATCACTGCCCTAACATCCTCGTTTCGCACCTTGTCCCGACGGGTCCATCCACGTGCCCACCTCAGCATCCTCATCTCCGCCGCTTGCAGTTGCCGCTCCTGCGCCTTACCCAGGGCCCAGCACTCACTGCCGCAGAGGAGGGCAGGTCTCACACCTGTTCTATAGAGCTCGCCTTTGAACGTCCTGGAGCATCTGCGGTTGCAGAGGATCCCTGTGGAATCCCCCCACTTGAGCCAGGCTGCGTTTATCCGTCCTCTGACCGCCTGGTCCACACTTCCTTCCTCGGATAGGTCACTTCCGAGGTAGCGGAATTCTTCCACCTTCTCGATCGTTCCCCTTGGCAGTCTAGGATCAATCCAGCGCACTGCTCAGAGCTGATGAACTTCGTCTTCTTCACGTTCAGCCGTAGGCCGCTGTCTGCGAGGGCTCTCTGCCACAGCTGCACCTTCTCCTCCAGCTCCTCCTGGTTGTCGGCTACTAGGGCGATGTCGTCCACGTAGAGGATCGTCCTGAGAGGGCCTTCCTCAAGGCGGTTCACTATAGAGTCAAGCGTCAGCAGGAAGAGGAACAGGCTCAGAGCCGACCTTTGGTGTACCCCCAATATGATGTCCACTTTCCTTGCCACCCCGTGTGGAGTTCGTATCGCCGCTTTCGAGCCCTCGTACTTGTCCCTTATGACCGTGATCAGACGTTCCGGGACACCTCTCTCTCGAAGGACATTCCAGATTACGGCCCGAGCTAGCCTGTCGTAGGCCTTCTCCAGGTCTAGGAATGCCAGGTAGCAGGGTTTTCGTTTCTCCCGATATTTCTCCATCACCTAACGAGCGATGAAGATGGCGTCTGTGGTGGACCTCTCAGGCATGAAGCCCCACTGCACCTGGGAGATGGGTACCATCTCCCTCAGCCTTGAGTCGACCAGTCGTTTGTAGATCTTCATTGTGTGTGAGATCAGTTTGATCCCTCGGTAGTTGGAGCATTCGGAAGCGTCTCCCTTCTGCTTGAAGATGGGGACTATGGTGCTGTTCCTCCAGTCATCCGGCATCTTACCTTCTTTCGTGATTCTGTTGGGGAACTGCGTCAGCCAGTTGATTCCGAGGTCCCCGAGTACCTTCCAAGCCTCTACTGGCAGACCGTCAGGCCCTGCTGCCTTTCCGAGTTTCATCTTCCCTATGGCCTTGCGAACCTCTTCTTGCGTCCAGGGTGGGATGGGTCCTTCCGTTGGTTGTTCTTCCTCGGCCTCCCGACGAGGGAACTCCTCGTTCAGGAGTCCCTTGAAGTACTCCTCCCATCTCTCTCCGGCCTCGACCGGCTTCCGTAACACCCTACCGTCAGCACTCTTCACAGTCTTCACTACTTGAATGTCGAGGCTAGCTCTATGACGCGCCTTGGCCAGGCGGATGGCGACTTCTCTTCCTCTGACCCGTTTAGTTTCTCGTACAGGGCGTCCATTTCCGCGTTCTTTGCCTTCGCTGCAGCTGTTTTTGCCAGCCTCTTCAGCTTCCCGTAGGCTGTGAGATGCTCGGGTGCCCTCGTCTTCTGCCACAGCTTGTAGGCCTCCTTCTTTCTCTCCACCGCAGCCTGCACCTCTTCGTTCCAGAACCATGCCGATTTATCCCCTCTGGTTCCTCTCTTTGTTTCTCCCAGGGTTTCCTTGGCACATATCAGAATTGTTTGGGCTACCCTCCTCCAGGTATCTTTCACGGGACCAGCTGGATCTGGAAGGCCTGCTTCGAGCACTGCCCTTCGTAGCTCGTTCCGCTCTGAACCCCGCAACCCCGCAGTCTCCACCATCGGATCCTGGGTTCCGTCCTCACTTCTGGCCTGGTGGGTAGAGGTATGCTAAGGTCGACTACCAAGGGTCTATGCTGTGATGCCACGTCTTCTCCCGGAATGACCTTCACATTCCGGACTGTTTTCAGGGCAGCCCTTCGAACCAGGATGTGGTCGACTTCCGTCCCTCTTCCTCCGCTAGCATAGGTCACCTTCTGGCTCTCTCTCTCTTCGCGAACAAGGTGCTACAGACAGCCAGGTCGTGCGCGATAGTCAGATCCAGAATTCGTTCTCCATCCGGGTTTATCAGGCCGATCCCTTTACCTCCATGAACCATTTTCACTCCTCTTCTGCCACTCCCCACATGCCCGTTCATGTCCCCTGCTATGGAGAGGTAGTCGCCTTCTGGTACGGACCTTATGGCTTCCTCGAGCGAGAGGTAGAAGTCATCCTTGCCGTGCACGGAGCATCCGGTCTGCTGAGCGTAGACAGACATGATGGTCCAGTAACCCTCCTTCGTGCCAGCCGCAGTGACATGATGCGGTCGTTTATTCTTTGGACAGCCGCTACTGAATCCTTGAGGGACTCCGCGACAACTATCCCTATCCGTTCCTTTTTGTGTCCTCTCCTTTAATACAGCTTGACTCCTTCTCCGATCTCCCTGGCTTTCGCCATTTCCATCGCGTTTCCTGCAGACACAGGACTTGTATCCTTCTGCGCTTCATCAGGTCAGCCACTTCTCTAGATCTTCCGGTCAGCGTTCCCACATTCAGAGTCCCCAGTCGAACTAGCTTCTTTAGCCGAGGTCGTTCGGCCTTCGGTAGCCCTCGCATACTGACCACATAACTCGGGCGGGGGTTCTGTGCGCCACTTCCGTGTGACGTCCTAGCCTTTACACTGATTCTATTGCGACTTGTGATCATGGTTTTGTGACGAGGTTTCCCCATCAGCCGGCCTGTCAACCTGGGCCTGACGCTGGAAGCGTTGCTATTTTTGCAATTTTTGCAGGGCATGGCGTGCCGGAGCCGTTAGTCGAACATGTGACCGTTTGTGCATGAAACTACTACTAACCACTAGCTAACTCGGCTCCTACAAACATCTCGGATATGCTGCCCAAAATCTAAATTATTGTCATAGTGAAAGCCCAGATCTTTGACAGAATCCAGAGCTGATAACATACACCCGTTTATGGTGTGCGTATGTAGATGAGTTGATATACCGGGATTTAGGTGTAAAACAACAGTTTTTTGTGGACAAAGGAGAAGCTGCCATCAATCTGCCCAACTCGCCAACAAATATATTGCGTTCTGCACCAAACAAACACCCTCGGGCCTTGTTATAGTTCTATAGATCTTTACATCGTCAGCATACATTTTCATTGTAACACCGCATTGCAGCACAATATTTGGAAGCTCTGCAGTGTAGATGTTAAAAAGTATAGGATAGAGTACCCCTCCCTGTGGAACACCACTTCCTACACGCCTTAAGCTTGAAAATTTTATTTAACCCTGACCTGAAATGTCCTACCAGTAAGGTACTGATCAACCCATATAATTACAAAGGTGTGGAACTTATATCTCTCTAGCTTGACAACCAATTTTTGGTGAGACACTCTATCAAATGCCTTAGCAAAGTCAAGGTAAACGACATCACATCTGTGCTTTCTGTCCACTGCTTCCGTCCAGTCATGTAGACATTCTAGGAGATTGGTTTGAACAAACCTACCAGAAGAAAAGCCATGCTGATTCGGAGAGATAATGCCAGTTGCATGAATGTGGTTAAGCATGTCCTCCTTAAGCACCTCAAGAAGTCTACAGAACACAAATGCAATGCTCACCGGTCGGTAGTTCCCAGGAGTGCTCGCGGACCTTTTTTTAAGAATTCGAGTGAAGAAGCAGTGCTTCCAACGTTGAGGAATCTCGCTATAGTCATTGATTAAAGATGTATGAGAGAAGACCACATACAACAGCCACCTTCTTAACGAAATATAAAGGTGCCAAATCCGGAGTCACGGACGAAGAGTTAGGCCACTTATTAATCGTAGTAGAGTTGATTCGCATCAAACCACGGAATATCCTTCATCTTCTCAAAAGGATGTGTATCAAACTGCTCCTCAATTCTGCCATCTTCCTTTTGGAACATTTTCTTAAATTGGTTGGGTAAAACATCAGCTTTCTCTATAGCGGAGATTGCCATGATACCTCCCTCTACAAGAGAACTGACTGAGTTCTTCTGACGAATTTTGCTATTAACGAACGTGTAGAACCTACGAATGTTACTAGGCTCAACAGCTTTTTTCTCCAAATAATTATTGTATTTTTTAAGATGGCCCGAAAATTTTTCATTATACTTTTTGTATAAGTTCCAGTTCCCGGTACGTCTTGCCTCAACAAACAAGCATTCACGATGAGCATGTTTTGCAAATATTTGGGAAGAATGGAGAATTTTAATGACGGAACCGTTTTGAGAGGGACGCATGTTTCGATGCATGTTTGAAGTATGGACAGAAAAAGCTCATACTCTTCATTTACACTATTCCTGTACTCAAGAAGCTCCCTCCATCTCAGCTGGACTAAAGTTGTGCACACTTCATCAAAGTTACACTGGGAGTATACTCTGCGATAATTTGGTGTTGGAGCGACAGCCTCTCATTTTATGTCAAATGTATTGATATTATGATCGCTCATGCCTAACGGTGAGCAAACTTTTACATGTTAAATGAAATTTTTGGAGCTGGAGAACATCAGGTCAAGTATATTTAGACCTCTGGTGGACTATGTTACATATTATGTGAAGTCGTGACAAGAAACAAAATCAGGTAAGGCAGCAGCAACAAACGTATCAGGCTTATTGTAGGGATCGAAATCAGGAATATTAAAATCACCTACAATGGCAACATGCTTGTCATTTGCTGCCAAATCGCTCAAAACCTTAAAAAATTGTTCCGTCTCAATTAACAGCAGAGCCGGAAGGTGTGATCAATGACGATCGCTCCTCGGACTTTCTATGATGTTCTGAAAGTGCTATACTCCAACGTTAGTTCAGTTGCAAGAAATTCAAGCTATGCCAGCATGGTCTTAGCAAATAAGTTCCGAATCATGGCTCAAACCAACACTCCATCTGTGTTGGGTAGCCTAACCCTAGATGATGATATAGACTTGACTTGCTGATCTCCAGCTCCAAAAATCTCATTGAACATGTAAATGTTTGCTCACCGTTAGGCATGAGTGATCATAACAGCATTGCATTTGACATAAGATGCGAGGCTCCAACACCAATTTATAGCAGAGTATACTCCAGTGTAACTTTGATGAAGTGTGCACAGCCCAGGTGAGATGTAGGGAGCTTCTTGAGTCCAGGAACAGTGTAAATGAAAAGTATGAGCTTTTTCTGACCATACTTCAAACATGCATCGAAGCATGCATCCCTCTCAAAACGGTTTCGTCGTTATCCTCCATTCTTTCCAAATATTTGCAAAACATGCTATCTCATCGTTAATGCTTGTTTGTTGAGGCAAGGCGTACGGGGAACTGGAACTTATAGAAGAAGTATAATGAAAAAATTTCGGCCCATTTTAAAAAATACAATAATTGATTGGAGAAAAAAGCTGTTGAGTCTAGTAACATTCGTAAGTTCTATACGTTCATTAATAGCAAAATTCGTGAGAAGAACTCAGTCAGTTCTCTTGTCGAGGAAGGTATCATGGCAACCTCCGCTATAGAGAAAGCTGATGTTTTACCCAAACAATTTAAGAAAATCTTCCAAAAGGAAGATGGCAGAATTGAGGAGTAGTTTGATACACATCCTCTTGAGTCTATATAGCCCCGACCCCGAGGAAGTTGGGAAATACGACACCTCCCAAAAACATGCATCGCGGGATTCCGCCATCCTTTAAATTATTCCCCGGTGGAGATGAGCTTACGGGATCTGGGGCCGTATACCATTCTCGCCCGACTCGGAGAAAGTAGTCGGCGCGAAAAACTAGGGTATCATCCTCGACCATCTTGTGCACATGTCCAGGGACGGTATGTATACCTTGCTCAAGATCTCCCGTCGGGGAACAATTTAAAGGGCGGCGGAATCCCGCGATGCACACCTCCGGGGAGGTACCATATTCTCCAGCCCCCTCGGGTTCGTGTGCCCCCTACTCCAACGTAAGGGGAATGCAGCAGACAGCGAAGCAATACGCATGAATTGCGCGGAAGTACTTAGCTGCATTTTGAAACGTACTTTTCACCATTCTCACTTTATTGAGCGCCATTCACCTGTTTCTTTCGGCGAAGAATATTTGTTACTTGAATTTTCGATTTTTCAAAGTTTTAAAAGCAATAATTGTTATTGTGTTGCAAATCCAATTCATCATAACAAACTAGCGTCGCAGCGCAGTAGAGAACAGCAAAGTGGTCCATTACATCGGCTGTCAGGTACATTTCCAGCTCCCTTGGGGCTACCTACTCCGGGGAAATGCTGCGGACAGCGAAGGAGAACATGTGACTCGCGCGAAGTTCTGTCTGCGAAGGTAAGGAAGGAAGCGCTTAGCTGTATTTTTTATAATTTGGAGCTTACTTTTAACTATTTTCACTTTGCTGAGAGTCACAGGCCTGCTTATTGAAATGGAGAAAGTTGTGACATGAATTTTTCTTAAGTTTTTTTAGGGCTTATTACTTGTTGTGCTGCTCACCTTGGGTGTGCGTTTAACTATTAACGATTTACCGATTTACCGGATTTACCGGCGCTTTTCGTTAAAATTGTTTAACGAAATTTAGCGTCGGGAATTTCCGTTAAATTGCGATACACACAACGACATTTACGCGCCATTTTCGAAATTTTACTTTTTCTTCATATGAATGCATTTAGGACGGATTTTTTTGGATAACCTCTGACTGTATAGTTGCGATATCGAGGAAGCCCTTTAGTTACTTGAGTCAGTGTAAATATATAGGCAGTCGATATCGTTCTCCTATCTTTAGAATTGTTGGTACTTTCATGTTATTTAACCAATTTGTTTGCGTGCGCTCTCACTTTTCGATGCATGTGTTTTGTATTTTGGGCTTCCTAGGCATTTTTGGCGCTTGATTCTACACATTATTTTTTCATACTTCCCAACCAGTCAGTTTTTTCACAGTTTTTTTGTGGCATTTATTTCATAAGTTGGTTGAAAAGGCATAGAAGACGCGAACAAAACGCTACGAAATACGAACAATGCGAGAAAGTAATTGTGAGAAATGAAACGGAAAGAGAAATTATCTTTCTTTCTTATCCGCAAGTTTTTTTTTCCGGAAAGTTGGAGGGGTTCGTCGTGCTGGATCAGCCGACTATTGTGGGACTACGTTAAGGCAATCATGAGCCTCGTCTAACTAATAGAGCGTGGTACAGTCGTTTATTCCTTTACTGAATTTCATGCCGTGTCAACGATTTTGTTCAACCTTTCGTCTTTTTGAGGACTCTCTTGGCAATTTTCTTAAGAAGAAGCACGGTCAGTTTACACGTGAAACAGTGAGCGTACCTATGTATGTACATAAAATCAAAAAATCTATGAAAAAGAGAAGAAGCCGATGACTACTCTTCGTCAGTTCTTAAAAATGAGATTAGCCTAACATTGGTACTTTACATGAAGTTGAATTGTATGAGATTCTTTTTAATGTTTTATGAAAAAGGTAAATCTTTGAAGGAGCAGGTGTGGCTCCAACAACTATGGGTTTTTTCATCTAATTTGCGAATTTATTATAACACTGTTTATCAATCCAAAATGTTCCCTAGAAAAATGGGAAGAATTTGAGAAGCCCAAAACGCATTCGAACCTCGGGAAAATGTGCTGCACGGTTTGGTACGAGGTGCTTCAACTAAATCAGTATTGGAGAGGACCTATTGGGACAACAGAAATCATTTTATGAAACAGGCAGCACTAGGGACCTCGTAAATATCTTCCAAAGTCGAACTGTACTAAAGAATTCGCTGTGGTCACTGCCTGACCTGGGGCCGGATTTATCAACGACTTACGTAACTTTGAGGGAGAATTGTAAGCTTATCAAGCGATATGGTGAGCGATAAGCCGCGTTATCTGAGCTTTTAACGCGATCTGTCGCTCACCATATCGCTTGATAAGCTTACATTCTCCGTTAAAGTTACGTAAGTCGTTGATGAATCCGGCCCCTGAATTCTTCATTAAAGCATTTTGTAGATTTCCAAAACGATTATGGCAGCATGGAAGGATTTTGAGCCGAAAAGGTCTACTTAGCCAGCGCGAAAGGCATTTGCTCTTTTATAAGTCGTAGGGGGATTTTGTATTTGTTGCTTCTGCTGTTCTGTCTATCATAATGACTTTGTCCTTTAGTAATTTTGTTGATGTTCGACGCATTGATGTTGTTTGTTGTGAGGATGAAGACGCGGTGGTCATGTAATTGCCATGTTAAGAGAAGAAACAACTAAAGAAAAATATTCAGCTATTTACCTACACAAACAGATATAAACTGACTGCAGCGAAGGCAATTTTTATTTAACGAATTTACCGATTTTGACCACGGATCTCCCTCGATCGAGAGCCTTCGGGCTCTCTTGTTAAGAGGGATCTCGGGCCGCTTGTCGCAGGGCCACGTGGCGCGTCCCCAGGTGGTGGATAGGGGAATTAAACGCGAACCAAATGCGACCGTGTACTGCCCAGAGACGCAGGTGGGATGCAGGGGATGGACTCCTTGCTGCTGCTGTGTCGGGTCGACGCGTTCCTTGTGCGTAGGAGCGGCATGTTCATGCACAGTGTGCGTGGATGTGTTCGCGCCTGTGCGGATTGTAACTGTGTCGGCCTGGCCAAAAGCTTGCACTCGGTAGACTGGGAACACATCCTAAGGCGATTCGAGGCCGCCTCAAAATCCTCGCCCCGTCGCTACGGACAGTCTGGCTGACTGCCTGGAGTTCTTCGCCCGCACGACAGAGCCCGACTGGCTACCCGTGTTGTATTCCAGTCAAACACAGCAGCACTAAAGGGCCTCATTCCCCTGACCCCGAAAGAGCCCCCATTTCTGCAGCGATGGGAAGGACGAGTACGGAGAGGCTGCTAAAATCTCAGGGCCTAACCAGGCTGCGCAAACTGAGAAGGACTAGGATGACGATCTGTACTTACAACGCCCGCACGCTTGCGCCGGAAGCATCCGTCGAGGACCTGATGATGCAAGCCAGGAAGATCAAGTACGACGTCATCGGACTGACCGAGACGAGAAGACACCACACCCTACACGCCGCCTACGACTCCGGAGAAGAACTGTTCCTCGGAACATGCGACAGCAGGGGAGTAGGCGGCGTTAGTGTCCTCGTCAACACGCACTTGGCCATGAACATCGATTCGTACGAGTCTCTGACAAGCCGAATCGGAGGTCTGCGACTGAAGCGATGTGGCTCCGTGCCAGCCTTGACTGTGTTCGTCGCGTATGCCCCAACATCCGACTACGACGACGAAGACGTCGAGGCCTTCTACGTGGAGCTGGAGAAGTTCTATAAGGAAGATCACACCTTCTACAAGGTGATCGTCGGCGACTTCAACGCCAAGATCGGGCCACGAAGGTCGCCGGAAGAACTTCACATCGGAACCCACGGTTTGGAGTGGAACGAGCAAGGTGAAAGGCTGTGTGAGTTTATCATGTCGACCAAGACCATCCATGGAAACTCACAGTTCCAGAAGCTCCCTCTCTACGACGGACCTGGGAATCCCCCGGTGGCCAGTTCCACAACGAGATCGACCACATCATCTTCAACCGCAAGTATTGCCTGACCGACGTTCCCGTTGTCCCCAAGTTCTACACGGGATCGGACCACCGCCTCCTTCGCGCAAGGTTCCGCTTTTCACGTCAAGGAGAGAAGGCCGTGAAGTTTAAGAAGAGGAGTCCCAGAACGACTATCAACTGGGACCTTTACACCTCTCTCGCCGGCCTTTGGGAAGATACCGCTATGGACAACATCGACGAGAAATACGACCACTTCGTGCAATATCTCCGCGATAGCGCTAAGGGAGCCGAGAGCTTGAAGACCACCAAGAGACGCCTGTCTCCGGAAACTCTCGAGCTGATACGCTAGCGTGGAACAGCACGAGCGTCAGGCAACTACCAACTGACGTCCGAGCTTGCGAAGCTGTGCAGAGCGGCGATAAAGGAAGATCTTAAGGAGAGAAGGGCGGGAGTGTTGGCTGAAGCAGCAGAGGCAGGTTTGAGCATCCGCAATGCGCGCCGGAACTTTGCCAACCTCAAAACCAAGATGACCGCTCTCCGACGTCCTGACGGAACCGTCACCTCTTCCAGAAGGATCATGGAGAAGATCATCCACGACGTCTACTCCAATCTCTTCGATAGCCACGTCCACCTGCCCCCACGCCATCTTCCGCAGGATGGATACGTCGTCCCCTCTGTTCTCCCTTCAGAGATCCGACACGCCATCTCGTCGGTGAAGAAGCGTACAGCACCCGGTCCCGACAGAATCTGACCCGAACATCTGAAGAATCTCCCGCCAACGCTCATCAACATCTTGGCGCGGCTCTTCACGCGATACCTGTCGGAGTGCAAGGTTCCATCTCAGTGGAAGACCAGCAAGACCGTCTTGCTGTACAAGCAGGGAGACGTGCACGACATTGGCAACTATCGCCCGATCTGCCTGCTGTCCGTAGTCTACAAGCTGTTCACTCGAGTGATCCTGAATAGGATTAGCAGAACGCTGGACGAAGGACAGCCATGCGAACAAGCAGGATTTTGGAGAGGATTCATCACGATTGATCACATACGCACCATTACGAATTCATCGAAGTCTCGCGAGAGTACAAGCTGCCGTTGTGCCTCCTTACGTTCATCGACCTGAAGAAGGCATTCGACTCCGTCGAAACCGAAGCGGTCGTCGACGCCCTGCTCACTCAGGGTGTTCCTACTCAGTACATCAGAGTCCTTTGTGAGCTGTACAGAGATCTCACCATTCTACAACGACGTCTTCATCGACGTGAAGAGAGGGGTTCGGCAGGGTGATACCATATCCCCGAAGTTCTTCAGCGCCACCCTCGAAAACGTCATGTGCGAACTAGAATGGGAAGACATGGGAGTGAATGTCGACGGCCGGCAGCTGCACCATCTGCGCTTCGCTGACGACATCGTGCTCATAACACCGAGCAACAGCCAGGCGGAGCGAATGCTGGCCGACTTCGATCGTGTATGTGGGGACGTTGGACTGCAGCGGAATCTTACGAAGACGATGTTCATGAGGAACGGACAAATTTCTGATGCCCCATTCTCGCTCAACGGAACGAACAAGTTTCTGATGCCCACTCTCGCTCAACGGAACGAACATCTCCGAATGCTCCAGATACGTGTATCTGGGTCGCGAAGTCAATATGGCCAACGACCTAGCGCCGGAGCTGAGCAGGAGGAAACGAGCGGCTTGGGGAGCTTTCAAGAGCGTCGAAGAGGTCGCGAAGAAGACGAAGAACATCCGACTCCGTGCCCACCTATTCGAGTCTACCGTTCTTCCCGCCCTAACATACGCCTCAGAGACCTGGGCTATACGAAAGCAGGATGAACACGCGATCAGCGTCGCGCAGCGTGGAGTCGAGAGGACGATGCTCGGAGTGACACGACTCACGCAATTGAGAGAAGGCCTCCGGAGTTCCGAGCTTCGCCGACGTTCGAAGATCTGAGACGCTGTCGCGTGGGCCATATTGTCGAAAAATAGGTGGGCCGGCCACGTAATGCGATTCGCAGACACCCGCTGGACGACAGCCTCCACCGAGTGTATTCCGCGGTATGCCAAGAGAACACCAGGACGCCCATTAACGCGTTGGTCGGACTTCTTCGTGAAAGCCCGGGACGACCGCTATGACGCTCTTCGTGTCCCTCGAGCGAGGAGGATCCATTGGAGCACTCTGGCACGCTACAGGGACGAATGGAGACGGTGCTGGCGCCCGCTCGAGCAAGTCGATGATCAACGGGACGACAGGTGATACATGTGATACCGATTTTGACGCAGAATTTTTTCGTATTTTCGTTTTTCGCTGATAGACCAGGAGGATATCAGGTATGTTACGTGCGGTCAAACAGTGCCGGTGGTGTAAGGCGAACATCGCTGCCGGGGAAGGAGAAGATGCGGGTTCGAGTCTCGCCTGGCGCAAGAGTTTTGATCGCAACAAAACATCCTGTAACAACATATAGGCTCTCTACCAGTCGCCCCAGGCTTAAGCAAATGTGTTAAAACATTGTTACTAGTAAGGCCTTCAGTACAACCGATTCTATGCTGATATCAGCGGCCAGCCCATCTCCGTATCACAGGAGGGTGCTGACAGACCTGGAGGATATCGCGGATGTTACGTGCGGTCAAACAGCGCCGGTGGTGTAAGGCGAACATCGCTGCCCGGGAAGGAGAAGATGCAGGTTCGAGTCTCGCCTGGCGCAAGAGTTTTGATCGCAACAAAACATCCTGTAACAACATGTAGCCTCTCTACAACCGCCCAGGCTTAAGCAAATGTGTTAAAACATGGTCGTTAGAAAATGCACCGAAAAAATTTAACGTACACAAGTTGACAAGTTAGCTTCATCACACACTAGTGGGCTTTAAAGTAGTGCCTTCCATCACCCTGCCGGTCTAACTATGCGAAAGAGCGCGTTACAAACATCTTCGAGAATTAATTCAGGACTGTTGTTTGTAAGGTTTTATATGTATTTTCAGAGCGGAGGCGTATTCGTACCATGTAGCGTCACTAAGCGCTGAAGAGATGTTTTCATGAAATTTTCTAAAACATAGAACCTCGCTAGAGCAAGACCATTTTTAATGAAGTTTGGATGCAGAAATAGGAGCGACTAAAAACAGTGCCTAAAACGAGAGTAGAACTTTCACGATTTTCAAAAAAAAAACTACCATTACACATTTCATCACATCAAGTTATATTTTCTTTGACACGACATTGCCTTTTCATACTTGCAGCACTATTCATCATAAAATTCCTACTATATATAAGCGAGAACGGCCGGTTGTCTGTCTGTTTGTTGGTTTGTTTGCAGAGGAGTGCTGGAGTAGTGTGAGGGGAGGTGTGAGGAAGGGATTGTAGTTGTGCAACGTGCATGGCGAGTTAGTAGTCGTGCCGAACCCGTTACCCAACGTGCCTGGCGACTCAGTAGACGTGCCGAACACGTTGCCCTTTTGGATGATCCCGCCGCCATTTATCCTACTACCAGAGTTAAGCGGCCTAGCGGCTGCCAAAGGTATGGTCGGGGGCTTTGCCCCCAAACCCCGAGAATAGAACACCCCCGTCTAGGCCTTCTCACTTGCAGTGAAAATCTTTCTTTACGGGAAAGCGGGACAGTAGTGCACAATCTTCAGAAGTGCTCCTGTGAAGCCTTACCACCCTCTATCGTACTTACGCCGATTTACTCTCCGAAGTACACATTCTCTACGTGTATTGTGATAATCTTGTTAGAGCTCTATACCGCTAAATATCCGACGGCAATAACAATCCTCCGATTCCCGAAGTCGTTCTCCCTACCCCCTCCCCCCCCCCCCCCCCGACAATACACGATACCCCCTTAGCCATGTGCAGGGGAGGGGCAGAGACGGGCAAAAAATGTATTGAGCATCAGTCAGTAGTGGGAGTGAAAGGCATGTACACGCACACGCTCGCTGCCTTTGAAAGGTCATCTGAAAGTCCAACGTATGCTTCGCAATGTTTGATCTGTGGCACACCTTCTTGATCTAGACGCACGTTGTGCGACACTCCTGTCACATACACGTTGCACAATAGTGAGAAAAGGTACTGGTCTCCCTTACAGATTGCTTCCATGATTCCCCTTCCTATTACTGGTCCCACCTTCACTGGTCCGCCCTTTTTTGGCAGCCCGTTTCACTGACCCTCATTACTGGTCCCACCTTCACTGGTTCTCCCTCCCCCTTCACAGGATTCTCTCACTTCCCTGACTCCTGTTCACTGTCCCCTTTCCCCTTTTTGCCCCCCCCCTCTTACTGCCCTCCCCCTTACCAAGTGGTACCCTTTATTGGTCCCCCTCCACTGGCCCTCATTAATTGTACCATTTACCGGTCTCTCCTTCCTGCCCCCACCCCTTCACAGCTCTCCCATTACTGGTCTCACTTTCACTGATCCCCTTCACTGGTCCCGTCCTCTTCACTGGCCGCCATTATTAGTCCTACCTTCACTGGTCCTCCTTTAATGGTTCATCCTTTACTTGTTCCCCCTTCACAGGACCCTCCCACTTCACTGGTTCCAGCTCAAGCCCCCTTACTATCCCCCAAAACCTCACCTTAGTGGTATTCTTTATTGGTCCCCTTCGCTCCCATTAAAATCTTACCCTTGGTACCCATCCCCTTCACTGGTCCTCCCACCCTTCACTGGACCCCCGCTTACAGACCTCCCCTTTAGTGTCTTCCATTACACGTGTTCGGAATCAAGACATCCCTTGCGCGACATAGGTGACACCTCTCCTGAACCCAGACGCCGTTCGCATGAAATCGGTTACGCCTCTTCTGAACACTCAGACACCCCTTGCATGAAATCCGTATGTAAGTACAATGTAGACTTATCCAACGAGGACGATGGAAGTACACAGAAATATCGAGAAAAGGACGATGGAAGTAATATCCTGATACCTGGACGTAAACACCTATTCATCGTATCCGCGATTCAAACGCTGACCCTTCTCAACACGGAAAACCAATTAAGTCTACCAACGGATCACAACTGCCATTCACATGCCGGGACGATGGGATAACATTTCAAACCGCTGGGAACCGTCGTAATGAATGGGGGACAGGTGACAATCGACACCGAGGACCGCCGATATATGAGAAAAACAGAATAAAAGGACCCTCGGAGGCCGCAATAGGGAAGGGGGAGCGAGGCTCCCGATCTCTGCCGCCGTTTCGTCTCTACCATCCTTTCTTCGCCATGACGCCCTATTCGTCTCTCCTCTATTCACATTGCTCATGAAGCTCTGTTTCCTCAGTATGGATTTTCTCTCCTTATCTTCTATGTCTCTCCCTGCGTAGCCTAATGACTATGTAGAACTAGAGTAGGCGGTTTCTCTATAAGGGTTTGTGGAATGGATTTTCATTCGAAGGAAATAAATAAATTGGAAATGTTTTCTTGTATGAATAATTCTACGAAAGTTGTGCCAGTCTCGGTTTACTAAGCTCTAGGAAAATTTCGGAGGTCGTGGCCATAGCGGCGTTGATCCATACTAGGAAGGTGGTGTGACTTACGAAACTCAATGCTGCGTTTGCCTCTCAACCGCCAAGTTGACGCCTCCCAGGGATCCTTATTATAAACGGAGCGCTCTGGTACTATCACTGATGGGGAACTCCGGGGTAAGAGCGTTACACGTAATACCTCTTCTTAGCCCAGACATACCTTGCGTGACATCGGTGATATGTCTTCTGAACCCGGACGCCTGTTGAATAGCGTCGGTGATATGTTTTCTCAACCCGAACTCCCTTAGCGCGACATCGGTGACTCCGCTTCTGAACCCAGACACACATTGCGTGACGTCGGTTACACGTCTTCTAAAACCGGACGCCTGTTGAACAGCGTCGGTGACATGTCTTCTGACCCCAGACACCTATTACGCGACATCGTTGACACCTCTTCTGAACCCAAATACCCAATGCGCGACATCAGTTGCATGCCTTCTGAATCCGAGCGCCTGTTGCACGACGTCGATTACACCTCTTTTAAATCCGGACGCCTGTTGAGCAACGTTGCTGGCATGCCTTTTAAACTCGAACGCCCTTTGCGCGACATCGGTGACACTTCTGCTGACGGTCTCGACACGGCGTGAGTGGCACCTCATCTGAACAAGGACGCCTGCTACTCGACTTCTAGGAAAGGCCAGACGAATGAGCAGACGGACGGAAGGACAGACGGACAACCGCTAACTCCTTCATATATGTATAGTAGGATATATAAGTGTTGCACAAAAGTACTGAGCATTACAAAGCAGTGACGTTACTGGACGTTCCGGAGAGAACGCCTATGATAAACTTATGGAAGTGAAGAACGGATTTATGCAAAAGTACGCAGCAGAATTCTAAGTCAATTAAAAATTGATTTGGCACTCACAGCACGACCCGTCCCCTGCGCGACGCGGGAGTATACCAAAGGCCTTTCCCTAGATTAGTGATATTGCAAGGTCGCGCGTTCGCGCAAGTGTGAGAGACGCCGTTAGGCGTGTCGGAGCACTTGTATACGAATATATAACTCCTACCTCACAGTGCCGCCTGAGCTTTATTCCCTTTTCTTCAGTCGGCACATGAAGGCGCAACAGCGAACTGACATTTTCGCCGCGAAATGCGTAACTGATCCGTGACTGCATATTATATGTACTTATGCTCTCCCAAAAATTTTGAATATTCGAATGGTTTCGAATACCGAAAATTTTCGAGCGTTCGAAATCGAATATATTCGAAAAACGTGATTTTTCTGAACATTCGAATTTGAATACATTCGAAAAACGCGATTTTTTGAATATTCGAATTCGAATATTGGAAAAATGCGATTTTTCGAATATTCGATTCGAATATTCGAATTCGAATGAAAAATCAGGCTGTATTATAGTCATGATAGAACGCAACACAGAACAGAAAAGGGAAGCAATACATAACGGATCCCTTCCTAGTTAAGCGCGAGGTTTTTATCGACAGGCATCTCATAAACCCCCATGTGAGTCGTAAAAATGAGATAGAGAACTTACACGTAGAACGATCAAAGGGCTTATGGAAGCGTCTAATTTCCTTGCTTACTGGAATACGAATTTTTCTCAAAGGAATACTAGTGTTTTGTTAATTGCTGCTCATGAGGAACAAACGAAAGGTTTACAACACATTTGAAGAGAACATTATCTTGTTGAGCCACTGTAAGCTTCTAGGTCACTTTAAAACAATCCTTTTTGAAATTGGTGGCAGACTGAGTGTTAAAGAACTTTCATGAAACAATGCTTTTGCCTAGCGGCAGCTAATGAAGGACTGACAACAAAGTACTACATGTAAATCTGTAGCAAGTCTGTCCTGCTCATCTACAAATGTGAAATATCACACTGTCGATTTTGAGGCCACAAAATGTATTACAAGTAGCTAGGAATAGGCTACCCATGAGGGCAAGTCTCATTTCGTTCTGCTGATTCACCCAAGTAAGTGGTAGGAATAAATATTTCTTATTTGCGATGAACTTGTGAATGTAAATATTCTCCAGCCAACATATTGATAAACTACGGTAAACTTCAGAAAAATAGATCGATCGATAACATCCAGCCGACCTACACCGCCTCCCCTTTGTGAAGTCCGGCATACGGCCGACGTATCCATGCGAATCCCACTTCAAATGGCGAATTCAGAACAAAAATCGATAAAATCGATCGATAACATCCGACCGACCTACGCCGCCTCCCCTTTGTGAAGTCCGGCATACGGCCGACGTATCCATGCGAATCCCACTTCAAATGGCGAATTCAGAACAAAAATCGATAAAATCGATCGATAACATCCGGCCGACCTACGCCGCCTCCCCTTTGTGAAGTCCGGCATACGGCCGACGTATCCATGCGAATCCCACTTCAAATGGCGAATTCAGAACAAACATCGATAAAATCGATCGATAACATCCGGCCGACCTACGCCGCCTCCCCTTTGTGAATTCCGGCATACGGCCGACGTATCCATGCGAATCCCACTTCAAATGGCGAATTCAGAACAAAAATCGATAAAATCGATCGATAACATCCATGTCACAGATTGATCAGGCAATCAATATCGGTTGATACTATCCATACTTCTATCGGTGAAAGTGGTTTTCTCTCAGAGTTCACCAATCGGGGTGGCGACGATTACTGGTCCCCGATCGGTCATTCACCACTGCAGCGATTCTCCGTGGAAAATTTTTTGCAATTCAACATTGTGAGACGTTGTGGAAGTTCCCCCTCTTAACAGGAAGGCTTTTCGGGAAGTGACTAGTATCGATGAGGCGCTCAGTACCCGGGCACCGAGCCACCATCGTACCACAGCTTTGATTCACAGACAGAACCGTTTTGGCGACCCAAATTACCCGAGAAACCCACCAAGCCTTTTCAAAATACGCCGATACACAAATTCTTGTTGGGCATTCGAATGATACTTTTCGAGTACTTGAATAGTTTTTGCTTTCTGGGAAAATGGTTATTCGAATGGTTTCGAATACCGAAAATTTTCGAGCATTCGAAATCGAATATATTCGAAAAACGCGATTTTTCTGAATACTCGAATTCGAATACATTCGAAAAACACGATTTTTGAATATTCGAATTCGAATACATTCGAAAAACGCGATTTTTTGAATATTCGAATTCGAATACATTCGAAAAACGCGACTTTTTAAACATTCGAATTCGAATACATTCGAAAAAGGCGATTTTTCGAACATTCGAATTCGAATATTCAAATTCGAATGAAAATCATTCGAATTTGAATATTCGAATGGGTCATTCGAGCATAAGTATACTGCGTATGACGCGTATCACATTGCGGTGCACCCCGCTGCCCCGAGATATGTATACGAGCACAGGTCTAAAGGGGTGTCTAAACGAATTTGCCTAGTATCAGTGTTACTCAGTGCGATTGGCATATCACCCTGATAAATAGCTTATTTGTCTTCACTTGCTACTTATTCTCGTTCGCAAGTGGTTGACCGTCTCATCATCTTGAAAATTATGACTAAAACGCAAGGAAGTGGTGAAGACGAAGGTCTATCGATTTTCGATGGGTGAGCATCTTCGTATTGATCTGATTTCCAGGGAGAAAGGATTTGCTTATCACAGATGCCTTTCGATACATTCCGTGCTGGGCTTACACTGTCGGGGGGGGGGGGCAGGAAGAAAAAAAGGTGCATAAAAATTTACGCCGACGTATAATTCGAGAAATCTTTCCTGCCCGTTGCGAAGCGCGTCATCAGCTCACGAGGGAGTGACGTCACCATCTTCACAGATCTGCATGGGGGTGGGGACGAGCGTTCTACCCCTCGTCTCCCTGGCCCACCCACCCCCCACCATGACGTGGCCTCAGCACGCGGCGCGGTAGAAGGTTTTTGAATTGCACGGGAAGTGTGTCTTTACTAAAGAAAGGGAGAAGAAGGAGGAGTGTGGAAGTGGCTCTTGATCTGGCCGAAAAGTATAAGCAATGTCTATTTATTTATTTATTGTGCTCACTCATTGCACTCCAGGTGCACAATCGACAGGAAAACAAACTTATAACCAGCAGAACAATGAATGAAGCACAGTAAACTCTTTCCAAGATCCCGAAAAGTTTCCAAGATCCTAGTTGGGGGGGGGGCGGCTTCCAACTAATATAGATCTAATAAAACATTGAAACGACGCAATAACGACAAGTAACAATGAGTTCAAGGTTTGGATTTCAGTATGCACTTCAAGAAATCATCAGCTCAAATAAATAAAACTAAATAAAATCAACTCTTTTAGCGCATACTATACATACTGAACTCCAAACTTTGAAGCAAAAGAAAGTAGGCGCAAATAGGGTCGAAGGAGGGGGGGGGGGGGTCACCACCTAGTCAGTGTTGTACACTGTGGTATGAAGACATGCGTATGTCCAGTTGCATCAGAAAGCCGACTTCAGTTCAGCGTGGGGGTGGAACACGCTTTTGCTGCAAAAAAAAAACGATTTCAAAAAGTACAGGGCCGTACAACATGGTCATACCCCTCTCCCCCTAATTGCGCCAGAAAGTAAATGCGCAAGAATGGAAACGAAAATGCTCGCCCGCGCCAACCGCTCGGCGCGAGCGCTGTGAAACGAATAGCTCGCACGCAGACGCACACTTCTAAGTTGCCGCCAAAATTTCTGTCAAGACCTGTCAAAACTTGTCAGTGAATCAATGGTTTGATTACTGCATCGGTCCGTGGCTACGGACACGACAATCAAGTTTACGTAACAGTGATTTGTCAACCTCTTGATGTAGCTATTTTTTAAATATTAGGTTGGTGCAGAAGTTCTCGGACATTTGATCCCTCCTGAATTGAAAGCGCATTTTCCCGCCAAATTTCTCACATGTATCAACGCTTAAATGATCGATCGATAGAGAAGGGAAAGGGCTACAAAGCTGTTCCTAACATTTACTTCTGTGTTGTTAACATCAGCTATTATGGCTAAACAATTCATCCCAACTGAGACGCATATTCGGCACGTCATGTTATTCCTGCATCAATCTCGCCTCAATGCCAACGAATCGTATCGTCGCCTGAAGGATGTTTACAACGAGAGTCCTCCTCCTCGAAGTACTGTGTACCAGTGGTTCTCGAAGTTTGCAGTTGGTGAATTCTCCGTTGAAGATAACGAACGAGAAGGGATTTGGATGACCTCCGAAGTAGAGTGGAAGCGGGTCCATACCAAACCACTCGCGAACTATCAAGCACTCTTGGTGTTAGTCAATCAATAGTCGTTCGAGGATTGAAATCGATTGGCAAGGTGCAAGAATTGGGTCGCTGGGTACCTCACGACTTGACACAACATGGCATGGATCGCAGAGCCGACGTCGCTCTGTCTCTCCTTACCCTCAGACGTACCCACGGATGGCTGGACAACCTTGTCACCGGGGATGAGAAGTGGATACTCTACTCTAATTATAACCGGCGTGCACAGTGGGTTGACGCAACTGGAGAGGCAGAGGGCGTTCCGAAACCCGACCATCACGTGAAAAAGTTGATGCTATGCATTTGGTGGAGCGTTCTTGGCGTAGAATAGTGGGAGCTGCTGGAAGAAGAGATAACAGTAACGGCAGAGGTTTACGTCAACCAACTGAGGAAGTTGAGGGCCCACCTTCAAACCACACGAGGAGAGCAAGTGAAGGTGTATTTTCAACACGACAACGCTAGACCGCGTATTGCTAGAGCGACGGCGGCTGAGTTGGCGGACTACGGATGGACCGTTCTTCCACATCCACCTTACTCAACAGATCTCGCTCCTTCTGATTATCATTTGTTTTCAAGCCTTCAACGCTATTTGGACGGCAAGCAATTGAGGAACCGAGAGATGTCAAGGAGGCACTGCTCACATTTTTCGAATCACAACCGGCCACGTTTTGGAGAAAAGGCATCGATGACCTACAAGCACGTTGGCGGAAGACAATTGATGTAAAGGGTGGTTACTTCAAATGATTTGATATTGTTTCTCGTATATTGTTATAATAAATATTTCATGCCCCAAATGTCCGAGAACTTATGCACCAACCTAATAGCTTCTGTGTTTTGTGAGTTTTGCTTTGCTTTCTATGATGTAGTTACCATCTTTGAAGTGAGTGTTTTCAATATAGTGTAATATTGAACACATTCAGTCCTTATGAAGTCGTTGTGGCCTCACACTTCAATACCAGACCATCACCAACTAGGATTGCACCGATGATGATGATTAATCTCAAAATACTGCCCTCACTATAAAAAAATGGATAGCAGAGATATAGATTGCAAAGAAAATAAACCATGTGAATGTTAATAGTAATGCACTGCACGGGTAAAAATTTTGGAGAGTAGAAAACATGTAAAAATTCTTTGGGCTGTGCTAATACTCACGATGCTAAACTATGATATAAAACTATAAGAAGAAACTCTAAAACTAAGAATAAGGCGATATACTTATAGAACCGCCGGGAGCAGACATAATTCCAGCGCCGCGCGAACCCTCAAGATGTCGCGCACCGTGCGCGACGAAATTGAACGAGTTGTCGAGGTCGGAATGCTTCTGACAGGAGGTACGGCTAGTCACGTCATACGCGGAACTGCTAGCGACGTCGACCGCGTAGAAGGAAAGACATGAAATGAAGATGGGACAAGGGTTTCCTGGTATTGAAGTGTGAGCCGTTGTTAACAAAGTGCGAGCGGAATGAGGCTCAATCTATTTCAAATGAGTGAAGGGAAATGGTCAAAATTTTGCTGAGAAAAATTCGAAACAAGAACTGGGATGGGATTACTAACCAAGAGTTTTGGAGCAAGTGTTCGAAAGTTTCTATTGGGGGAGGGTGAGCAAAACTTTAAATTTGAATACTCTACTCACATTCTTTGAAGTGATATTTGATCATATGAACATGAAAAAACTAGGGGATATGTTGACCATAGGTTTGGAAATTATATAAATCTCGAACTACAACACGAACAGAGAAAAAGTCAGAAGAAGTCGGGAGTAAGTGCGATCGAGTTGAGATTTTGACTCAGTAGGTGGGGAATCCTTCTATATAATCCTATAAGGGAGATAACGAGATATCCGGACGCAAAAGAGCCCCTAAATCTTACGGCGTCTTATCTATGGGTTCCCGTCGGTGTTTCTAACAACCTTGGCATTCACGGAACAAAACAAGATAATGTGTGACGCAAAAGGTGAGTAGAATGTATGATAAAGAAGATGAAAATGTCGTTGATATACTGCTTTTTCTTCACTCACTATGTCCTTTTCACCACCAAAGGTGGTGTCCATTCTCCTCGCTATTTGGGGTGCCAGAGTAGATAAAAATGTCACCATAGCAATTTTTTGCCTTCAAGCATTTTTACAAATGTGTATGGTAGTTTCCCCGCTATTTAATCAGACATGTGTCATAATTCAGAGCAAAAAGTAATTTCGAAGATAAATTATGATTTGCAAAAAACGCTAGCAACGGGAACCGAAACAACGACGTCGCACCCAACGAGCGTGAACACTACCCCTACGCCACCGCTGCAGCTGGCTGGCGCTTCTTACGGAGCCCCGATGACTCACCGCTCTCGCTCCCGGTGCGTCGCACAGCCAACCTGTGGTGAGGCCTCCGATTTCGGCAGGCCATAACTCGCTCAGGACTTTCATTTTGCAATTTTAACACCCATATTCGTAATTAGCATTCTGAGCCCTTTCTAATGAACCTGGTCTCAACTTGAAGTTCCATGGGAGGTCGAAACCATTCCCTAGTTAGATTTTATCTTCGCCCACTCAGGGATGTGTCTTGAGGGCTGGGCACACTCGGCATCGGGTTTTGTGCCTCAAAAACGGGGCGGACCGACCGCTCGGCAGCGACGCTTCACGAAAAGAGCGAGCTCATCCCTTGAAGCGTCGCTGCCGAGCGTCGCTCCGCCGTTGACAGCGGGTGCCAGGGGCTCCAGTGTTTATTCCAACGCAAAGTCGCGCGCTAACCGCATGCGGTAGAGTATAGTACGTGTGCTCGGTGACCCATGAATAGCCTCTGGCACGCCGCGGAGCACGAAATTTGTGGTGGTTTAACAGTGGTTGAACAAGGAATGTGACATGATGGGGAGCCCGTGGATAAGACGCCGTAAGATTTAGAGGCTCTTTTGCGTCCGGATTTCATCTCGTTATCTCCCTTATAGGATTATATAGTAGGACTCCTTACTGAATCAAAATCTCAACTGGATCGCACTTACTCCCGAATTCTTCAGACTTTTTCTCTGATCGCGTTGTAGTTCGAGTTTTATACAATTTCCAAACCTATGGCTAGCATGTTCCCTGGGAATTAGTACGAGGCTTCAAGGCCGTTCTATGTGGAAGTCCCCAGGACCGCCAGTGCAGTTGAAGTCATCGTCTCCGAACGATTCAGTGACTCGACTGTAAGCGTCGAACGCTTTGACGATCGACTGATGTAGATCGTTGTCGCTGCTAAGAAGCGACTCTATCACTTCTTCAAGCCAAGGATGAGTTTTGGAGCCTGCTTGATGAGAAGACAGTAGAGGTGCCGTCGAAAGATGTCATCATAGTCGTTAGTGACCTTAATAGGCACGTCGGCCCGACGAAAGACGGGTACAGCTGTCATAGTGGATTCGGTTACGGGTAGCGTAACGCCGATGGTGAGCGTATCCTTGAATATGCGGAATCGCATAACCTCACAATAGTGAACACCGTATTTCGTAAACGCGACTCCCACCTCACGTCATACTATAGCGGGAGCTCCAAGTCTCAGATAGATTTCGTTCTAGTGAGGGATCGTCACCGATGCCTTGTCACAGACGCGAAGGTCGTGCCGTATGAGACTGTCGCTCCAAAACACCGACCGCCGATCTGCACCCTAAAGATCGCCCCTCCAAAGCAGAAGCAGGTCGAGCGATGCGGTGCACCGAGAATCAAGTGGTGGCGAATGAGAGAGAAGGAGGCAGCTGTGATTTCTCGCGTACGGTTACCGACAGTCTTCGATTTCGAACAATATCCGAACAACACTTCTTCGCAATATTCGATTAGGAACAATATTCGAACAATGCTTTTTCGCCACCTTCCATTTCGAACAATGTTCGAATAATGGCTTTTCGCGAAAGTCGATTTGGAACAATGTTTGAGTAACGGTTTTTCGCGAAATTAGATTTCGAACAATGTTCGAGTAATGGTTTTTCGCGGAATATGATTTCGAGTAATGTTCGAACAACAACGACTTACGATTTTTGAGTAATCGAGCGATTAATTTTTCGAAATCACCCGATTAGTCGAGCTCAAGTCTAGTTGCGATGTGTAGATCAGACTGCGAGCAATGCCGAGTTGAGCAAAATTCGGCGTCACTTCAGGCTTCCATGATAGCACCGGAAAACATATATTTTTCGCCGACGATTACGATAAGTGTATGTCAGCTGGCATAAAAAGCCTATTTTGAGAGTAACTCTCATCACTGTGTAGTACAAAAATTTAAGCTTTGGATTATAGAAAGTGTTAGAAGTTGACCCAATCTTCAGATCCAATTTGTGCCTTATTTTAACATTTATTCAGCATATGTTGGGCAGTGGAGGGTCTGTTGGGTCTATTCGGCCAGAAGCCTATGGCATCATTTCCAAAAGAAGGCGCTGTATACATACTAAACGACAACCTTTTCGATCCCTTTATGGTACGGCATCCAACTGTCTTGGTGATGTTCTACTCGCCTACGTGAGTTTCCACGTTTTATAAAGTGTGCGTCTCAGCGGTTGCGGTTGTACACAGTTGTAACCATGGCGCAATGTTAGTAAGATTGTGGTCGAAGTAACAGCTCTTCTGCAACGGCAATAAGGCAAGTATTTTTTGCCTAGAGTGGTCCACATTTAGTTAGGTATACAGGGGTCGGATTCATCAGCGACTTACATAGTTTTAACAGAGAATTTACAGCGGAAGACTCAGAAAACGCGGCTTACCGCTCACTATATCGCTTTATAAGCCGCGCTATGAGGGATTTCGGCTGTAGCTTTCTCTGTTAAATTGCTGTAAGTCGTTGATGAATCCGGCCCCAGGAGTGTTATTTTGAGACCATTCAAGCCAGGAAATTTCTATCCTGAACGGAAGATCAACGGAAGATAAAATCGGCTCTACTCCGATTTTAAGCGCACCCTGAAAGGGTATTGTCTTAAATACTTGCGAAAGTCTTAAGTAGTGAGCAGTCTTTGTAATCAGGTGGAGCGTTCGACAGAGCCAAAATAAATATGTAGCGGACGAATACATTCTTGTGTTCATTGCGCTAGTACAGATTACCTCTCACGCGCTTTGAAACAAGTTAGCGATCTCTCCATTAACTGAAAAAGTATTACCACTATAGTTCTGAAACATTACTTGCGTTTTTGGAAACATGTGCGGCTGCTATAATACAAAGAAATTATGTTTAATTGACATCTTATAACCATTGCGGTAATTTTAAAAGCTACATTGCGCACGTTTTTGAACAGATATGGATTTTACATTAATTCCAATTTCGCGCTTCATTTTCATGTTTTCGGTAATTTCTCTGCCCTTCAGATACTGCTTTTCTAGCCCTTTCTTGCAAAAAATATCAGACTCCCGTTATAATTCTTGGTGTATAGCACGCTTTAGCGTTCCTTGTCTTGCACTTCATGCTGGTGCTGATGGGTTGAAGAGGAATACTGTCCGACTTTTCTTTCTCTGTTAATTCTTTGAGACCATACTTGGAAAAGTTCATGGCGAAATGTGGCAGGAATTTCCCGAAGTTTTACCTAGGAGACCTGCGAACATCTAATTACCAGTATGGAGTACTGATAGCTTCATTAGATCAAATCCATCTGCCAGCCATCGTCTACTAAAGGCCCCCACCCACTTCTGCGGCAACGCCGCCGGCGGCGAACTCTGCGTCCCTGCGCTATGGTTAAGGATAGGGTCGCGGCGTTCTCGAAGAAGTGTGTGGGGCCTTAAGAGTTGCTGCAAGTTCATGGATCGCCAGCAGCTGTTGCCAACATCTGAGTCGCGATCAAGAGGGACATCATCTCCGAATCAGTGGTTCGCCGATTCTTCGATCGGGAGATTTCGTGCCAGGACCGAACCCGCCCGGGACGCGCACCCGCCTAGATGATAAAGCTACCCAATGCTTTAAAAGGAAACATAACTCTACCATTTTCGAATTATTGGCTACATCTGAGTGCGTCCATACAACCACAGGTGACCCCTTCACGTAATTCGCTGCACTCAAATTTTTTCAACCTGAGCCACATTAATTGCGTCATTTGAGCAAATTGCTGGGAACCAGAATCTGTGAATCGCCGATTCTTCTATATAGAAAACACTTTACCAAAGACACAGTTACTCTGGAAGATTGCTGGGTCCTTTGGGTCAACTCTACGTGAGTCCACAAGTTGCTGTACCACGATGAACCACTTCCAAGAAAGTGCCAACATGTCCAGTGCCAGTGTCAGTCCAAGTGACGAACATGAGAAGAAGGTCATGTTAAGTTCTGGATGAGATTCCGGTGGGAATGCTCTGCTTTTACATAACGTCTGTTAGTATGCAGCTGAACCTCAGAAGTTTTCCGACGCTATTCGGGTAAGTAGCGGCGGGACCTGTCTACTTCATGACAGCCTGTGTCTACTCCTCGAAGCTGGGCCTCCGCAAAGACTGCTGCGCTCGGATGGGAAGTTTTACTCCGTGCTCCTCTCCTTATGACTGCCATCTTCTTCGCGACTTGAAGCACCACCTTCGCGACCACAAACGGTGATCAGTAAGAACTCGAAATTGATGTCGCCCACTTTCCGAGCCGACGTCGCAGTAGTTACCCCAAAGGAAATCGAAAAGCTGCCAAATCATTAGGCACATACTTTTAACAACGATGGCAAATATGTAGTTGATTGAGTTCGTATTGTTATAAAAATTGACTTCTTAACAGAGACAAATTCCACTCAAGACTTTTTCCTCATCCTAATAATACAGTATGATCTCAAACTGACGACTGCCTCTGACCATGAGTACAACCTTCAACAGAGCTACACACCTCATAATATCCCGTTAGCTAGGATAAACACCATTCTCAACGTTTGTTCGTGTAGCGATCAAAATCTCCTTTGCATAACAATATTTGAACGTGGCAACTAATTCACATAAGTAGAGCCGCAGTGTAGAGCTGTCTCCCTTTCCCATATTTTTAGCATGATTGAATCATTACCTCGAGGGTAGTATCTTTCCCAGCTTTCGAAAATTATGAGGAATTCCAGGAACAGCATTATGTACAGAGTAGTCAAATCACCTCAGTTTTTCTGCTCTTGTTGTGTTATTGATTTATTTTATCCTTGTTATTTTTATTGCGTTCTGACATTATGATGGTGTTCTTTCTCCATTGTTCCGGACATTTCTCCATTGTGGCGCACACATGTGTGCATAAAATAAATAAATAAATAAATAAATAAATAGTAAATGCCCATTAGGAAACGTGTTCAAATAAAAGTTTTTAATCCTCTGCTACTATCCTATAAAAAAGTATTTAATAGCAAAGGAGACTTACACCTGTAGATTTTCGAGGGACCAGCAATCTGTCCCCGAATCGTGTTGAATGAAGCAGAGATAAGATCTGCTTCAGCAGAACCATTCCTTCAACGACAGTCTTTTATCTATACTTACATACACATATCCTCGCGTGAAGCCTCTACTGCGCTGTACATGGGAACTCTACACACCTGTTCCACCCCTGAATAATCAGAGCATAGCTGTTTTGTCCGTGACGCTGCTTGTTGAAATCAATCGCCGTTGCTTCAATGCTTCAATAAAAACGATATTCAGGGCTTCAGTGCAAAGAACCTCGTCTACGTATTGCTTATCCTTCTTTTTTCATTCTTTAACCTTCAACCTTCGAACCTTCTTATTCTCTGTTTGCATTTCCAAGCATAAATAAATGGGTATACCTAGATAGAGGTTGAGGCTAGTAAATCTCTTAGGGGAATGCACAAGCATTCTCCTCCCACATATCGCTGAGACCATTTCATTGCGTATTTTCTCTATACGATGACTTGTCATGGCCAGCCGATGAAGAAGTGTTCCCTTCTTCCCAGACAAGTCCGACTCCAATTCTCTAACCACGAAGGGATGTAAGGCTTTGTTGGTTACAGCTGAAACCCGAACTAAGAAACTCGATTTGGGGTGCAGCAACAGCCGGCACCTCTTCCTACGCCCCCATGCGCCCCGCAGCATGGGCCCAATGGTCGGTTGTTCAGGTGCCCTCGATGTGCAAAGATAGGCCCAAGTTACTCGGAAGCAGCTACTCTTGTCTCTATCCCTCTGGCCAAGGTAGACGCTACAGCTGAGAAGCAACTAAGGAAACGCTATGATATTACAAAATACCCAACAATAAATTTTTACGAAAACGGCGACGGGCCCCACGAGTACGACGGAGGAACGGAAACTAAAGGTAATATAATAATTGAACCACCTTTTATGCCCGTTCAGGTTGAGAAATCGACTTTCAGATATTGTTAGCTGGATACATGCGTACACCGAGCCACTGCCCAACCTTACGTCAGCAAACTTTGATCAATTCGTCAAAAAGCAAGCTCTCTGTCTTGCCATGTTCTATGATCCTGAGTTGGTTACTCAGGCAAACTACTATTCGCGTACTTTCACTTCATTGTGACATCATTTCAGCTGTCCGCGATACCACAGGATAGCTCCAGAATTCAGCAAGGCTGCGGAGGAGCTCAGGGTGAATTTCCTACGGTTCCTTTCTATTCATTTATTCTAAGAAGGAACGGTTAAGGAATACGGCATTAAACTCGTTCAAGTGGACGCCACGACTGAAAGGGATCTTGCTCGGAAATTTGAAGTCAAGCACTATCCTCTGCTTGTGGTGCTACGACGCGGTAAACGGTCTCGCTTCCAGAAACTGCTCTCTCTCTCTCTGGCCGCATTGGCCGAACCAAAAGCGTCAAAGATTGTTGAACTTACAGGTCCTATTATAAGGGTATGCGTGAAGCAAGTGGTATCGTTGCATATATGAAGGAACAAGCAGAAATAATTAAGGCCGCGGAAAGCATTCGCTAGATGTAGGTTTTATCTTGAGAAACTTCCTACTTTTTGGACCTTACACCTCCAAAAGAACTATTGGGTTGTTCGATAAGTAATGCCGCCTTTTCATATTTTTCAAAATGAATTTATTTTCATTAACAACAAACAATAATAATTCCATGTTCGACTCTCGATGAACCTTGGAATCTTTGATGTTGCAATGGACGAGTGATTTGTTCAGCGTAGTGTTCAGCGTTGCCAAGATTGGTATAGATCTTTATTGCGGCTTGCGTTTCGGCGTTGTCGCCTTCTTCAGAACATGGAAATGCCGATGTCATTTGATAAACTACCCTCCTAAATGCCATTTCATTCTGGCGGGTGGTCCCAAGGGCTCTAAGCTCATTCACCCCTCCTTCGTCTAGCTAGGGTGACGGTGGACACTTCTGTCCGCATCTAACGATAAGGTTAGCCATGTTTTCGACTATTTACGACATCGCTTTCGTAGTCTCTTAGCCTTTTGGAGGGGCTTCAGCGGAATGAATTGGCATTGGGGGCAGTTTCTCAAATGACTTCGACTTTTTCAGGCTCTGAAGAAGGCGACAATGCCGAAACGTAAGCCGCAATAAAGATCTATACTAATCTTGGCTACGCTGAACAAGCTACTCGTCTATTAAAACATTTAATCAGTGATATGTAGACCATTTTCCTGGATGACCTTTTGCCATCTTTCGGTAGGTTGGAAGATTTCACGTTCGAAGAAGCCTTGGTTTTAGAGGCGAAGAACTGGTGCAATTAATTTTGAACAGCGTGATCGAAGCCAAAGGCTTTGCCACTGAAGTAGTTTTAAGGAAGCGGTAATCTGATGGTGCTAGGTCAGAGTTATAGGGCGGATGTGGCATCACTTCCCAGTTGGGCTCTGTTAATTTGTAATGGGTTATCAAAGTGGTGTGGGGTCTGCACTCACCATGATGGAACATCACGCCTTTGCGATTGACCAGTTCAGAGCATTTTTCTTGATTTCTTCGTCAATTTTGAAAGTTGACAAAAGTAGACATTCGGGTGAATAGTTTGGTTTTTTGGAGGCAGCCTAAAGTAGACTATACCATTGTAATCCCACCGCACAGAAGGCATAATCTTCTTTTGGTGAATGCTGGCTTTGGATGGCGATTTGCTTGGTTCGTGATCACATTATCGTAATTAGTTCATTGCGTTTGATGAGGGGATTTCCTTTAATTCGCGAGGAACCAAAACATCTTGTTTGTTTAAGTAACCAAGCTGTTGTGAGGTAAATAACGGGTCGATTTCGCCATGTCAAGTTTCTCTGCCATCTCTCGAGTGCCATACGCCGGTTAATTTTGATTGACGCCTTTATTTTATCGTCCTCAATAGTGATCGTACGACAAATGTGTGATGCTTCGTGCACAAACATTGAAATTTCCAGAGCGAAAGCGAGCAAACCACCGCAGATTCTGGCGTTCCGCAAGGCAGCCCTGGTCACAAACTTCACCACATTTCTTCCAAGCTTGCACCGCTTCCCTTTCGGAAGTAGTACAATAAAATATGACGATAATGCTCTCTTGGATTGTCCATTTTCAAAATAGTTCTTCACCAACTTCCTTTTACTAATGACTGTGGCTGTTCCATGGTTCTATTGACGCTCAAGTTCTACTGGCACTCCCAGTGTCTCTTTGAAGAGGAGACTATAAGAGAGGTGTTAGGGTACGAGGCACACAAATTGGGTGGCAGGTTTGTAGTGGAACTAAATCAAGACGTAAATAGACGACGCAAGACGCAAACAATGGACCTGCTGAAGTTGTGCATGAGATCCTTGTCGCTCGAATCCGCTTCTTATATTTATTTATTTATTTATTTATAACGCACCTTGAATGCGCTCATAAAAAACAGGGTAAAAACACAAAACAAAGCAATCCAGGAACTCAAAACAAAACAATCCGCACAAATACGGTCGATATCGCTGATCAACAAAGTATTATGTTGTCCCATAAGTCTTTGCCGTTTTATTAAACGATTGGCACTATTGTACTTTCGGGACTCCAGAGGTCGAAAAAAATTCGCCCAAACTTTGCCTAGGGGGTTACTTGGAGTGCTGATCACGAATCTGACATCCGTTTTTCGTTTTACGCTGGAGTACGGTGGATTACGGTAAGTACCGGTGACTAAGGCTGTCGAGGTCATTGTTACCGATTTCGCCCAGACTTCGCCTATGGAGGTTATTTGGGGTGCTGATCACGAATCTGACATCCGTTTTTCGTTTTACGCTGAGGTACGGTGGATCACGGTGAGTACCGGTGACTAAGGTTGTTGAGGTCATTGTCACCGATTTCGCCCAAACTTCGCATATGGGGGTTATTTGGTGTGCTGAGCACGAATCTGACATCCGTTTTTCGTTTTTTTGCCACCGATTTCGCCCGAATTTCGCCCAGTAAGGAACACTTTAGAATATCTGAAAAAGTGTCTTACCTTTGCGCTACAGTAGTGGCGGCATCTAACCAGCTTCTAAGGAAAACGTCGATAAGAGGTTATTGTTTTGGTGTAGTCTTCAGGAATACCTAAGCAACGGACAATTAGGCTTGTTTATCGACTATCGACGAAGAACTTTGAAGCATGCCTTAAAATAGGTAAGAGCAATATCAGCATGGATATATTTGCTCCACTTGGTCCCAAAAGTGGAAGAAAGCATCTCGTTGTCCGCCGAACTGCTCCCTCCACAGAAATTCGCTTAAGTAGTCTTGGTAACGGTGGTTGTTTATGCCGTACTTGCGTTTTGCCAGAACCTTGAACTTCTGCCAGTGGCACTCGATATTCTGCGTGTGTGTACCTGCATTCGGATCGACGAAATTTAGTCGATGATTTACAGTTAGGTGCTGGTATCCTTGTGGCAGTGCGGCTATACGGCTATAAGCACGCCAGCAGTTACTGATGATCGTTGTGCCAGGTCTTATATGGCGAACAATTATCCTAAGGAGCGTGTTCGCGTCCCGCCTGCGCCCAACATCAGGAACGATCTGCCACTCCCCCGTTCGTATATCCCGAATAGCCACTGGTGCCGGCGCACCCAGCGCCCTCTATTGTATTTCCTCTTGGTCACACAAGTTTCATCCAGTTCGACCGTTACCCCAAAACCTCCAAGAATCGGGGTATTTCTTCGGAAGTACTCGCAGCAAACATCGCGGAAGTACTGTTCCCACTGGACGATGCTTTTGCTGCTGACCTCAAGTTCGTACTCCTTACAGGCCACCGTGCTAGCTGATGTACTCAGAAGTACGACAGCGCGAAGACCTCTGCCTCTGAGAGGTGGGTTCGAGCAAAAAATGAACCCTTTTTGATAGATACAGAAGGGATTGTATCTCGACCAGGCCCGAGTCGACATGTCCTTTTGTAGCATCTCCATTTGCGCACAGGTTGGTACATCTGCATGGAGGAGTCGTTACAATTGGGGCATAGAGGCGCTGCCAGCAATCCCATCCTTCGAAGCCATTCCTGGAAATTGGCTGCGTCCATGTTCAGCTTCTCAAAGACGTCCTTCAGCTGGAAGTCGCGCAGTTCTTCTTGGCGGCGATTGTGGTACAGTGCCTGGAGAGCCATGATGCTGATATTGTTGCCCTCGATTAAACCTTCGCCCATCGAAGAGTTTCCCGCAAAATTGTTCCCGCAAATTTGCGCACTCTTTCAGGCGATCGCTACGGGACCATTTGCATGTGCCACTGCCGTAGCGCCCCAGAAAACCCCATAGGCGAAGTTTGGGCGAAATCGGTGATTATGACCTCGACAGCCTTAGTCACCGGTACTTACCGTAATCCACCGTACTCCAGCGTAAAAAGAAAAACAGATGTCAGATTCGTGATCCCCAAACAACCCCCTAGGCAAAGTTTGGGCGAAATTTTTTTTCGACCTCTGGAGTCCCGAAAGTACAATAGTGCCCAACGATTCACTGCAGATTTCGCCGGCGGTCTCTTGCATAGCGCTGTATAGCTTTCGAAAGAGAATGATTTGCTTTATCAGAACATTATTGCATTTCTTTTTTCGTCATGAACTTTTGTCAAGTTTTAGGTCGTTGAAGTGAAAAGTGAAAAAGTGAAAAAGTAGCCATTTGCGCACTTGTTCTCTCCGCTTAGTTTTATAATTTTTTGCGCACAATGTTCTGTACTACAAGAATGTGTGTTAGTGCTATTTGCTCACTTGCCTTTATTGATTTTTAGGTCATCAAATTGGAACATCCGAAGAAGGATGGTTATATTTGCCGACAGCTCCTGCTCTGTGGTTGGACTTTTGGGTTGGTGTTATATGTCATTCGAAAGAAAATGTCTTGCTCTATAAGAATATTTGTTGCGTTCATTGATTTCTTTTGAATATCAACAAAATGCCAAAAAGAGAAAAGTCGTCTTCACCAACAACTCCTTCTCCTTCTTCAGTTGTTGATATTCGACAGAAATCAGCGTGTGCCAATAAACGCGACACAAATTCTTACTGAGCAAGACATCCTCTTCCAAACCACATATAACACCAAGCAAAAAAGTTCAACCACAGAACCGGAGTTTTGGTAAAAATTCGGACGGGAAAGTCGGAATTCCCAATTTGATGGCCTAAAAATCAATAAAGGGCAAGTGAGAAAATAGGGCCAACATATATTCTTGTAGAGCAGAACATTGTCTTCCATGTGCTATAGAAAACAGCGCAAAAAATTACAAAACAAAGCGGAGAGAACAAGTGCGCAAATGGCTACTTTTTCACTTTTTCACTTTTCACTTCAATGACCTAAAACTTGACAAATATTCGTAATGAAAATAGAAATGCAATATATGTTCTGATAGAGCAAATCATTTTCTTTCGAAAGCTATGCAGCGTTATGCAAGAGACCGCCGGCGAAATCTGCAGTGAATCGTATTTTTCGGTAATGTGCTTAGAAAAAGAAACGAAAAAGCTGAATGCAAGGAGCCTGAACTATAAGTAGTTATAAAACAATGAGAATAAAAATAATAAGTCCATTTCATTTATTAAATTAAATTAAACAGATTTATAGTTGTGTAGCAATGCAAGCCTCAGGCTAGTCAATCAGTATGCCCTATGGCGTGATTACGAATGAATGAGGAGATCACTCTCGAGCAGCTAAAAAAAGGAAGCGCCCAGGGGTCCGATCTAAATTGCGGTCATACCTAGGCCATCATTACGCTTCCCTACAATGCTGCTTCCATAGGAACCAGGTTGGCCTAACCGAGCTTGCAATAAGACACTGTTGGGTAGTAGAGACGTATGCGATTGGGTCGGAAAAAATTTAAATATTTCAATGAGAATAAGAATATCTGGGGATTACATAAGCTCCACAGTATCTAGCATCTGGGCAGCCACTAACATCAGAATAAAGAGTTATAGCAGGCATAATGACTCAAGTAACAAACTCAAAGAACAAAGTGAAGGGGAAAAAAGAAAGGAAGCATCCAGTTTTAGGGCCGCCGTAGTTTAGAAGGGAAACTAACATCAGAAATTTTGGCAATCAAGAAACAAACACAATGGCTTAGTGAACAAACAGGAGACGAAGAAGAAGGGGTTAAGTTTTTGGAACACGAATCACTACAGAAACGTAAAGAAGGTATTGTTTATTTCACCGAAAAGAGTTGATGGGAAGACGGTGCACACGCCTATTTATGGATGCGAAAAACTAAGGAGTCCTGGTAACGCGGCGAGACAACATTTTGCTATCTGGCACTGGATAATCTAGGAATCCGTCGCAAAACTAGAATGGCTCGAAATTCCTGTGAGAAGCCTACAAGAAAACACACTGTGTTATCGCGGCAACTATGAGGACTAAAGTCTGAAAAGTGCTAGAATTACATGATAATCTACAGGCTCACGCATAGCAGACGAGGGTTTTCAATAGGACCTGAAAATACATATTCGTCTCTAGAAATCCTGAATATTTAGTAAAGAGAGAATTTCAATTTTTGAGGCTGCATCGAAATTCAGAAACACTGCGAGATTTTAGAATATCCTCTGGTAGCAGTCGAAACCATCGGGCCGTACGAATTGTAGGCTTTAGACCAGTGCTGCCTTCTAAGAGGGCAGTCAATCATGCAGGTATTTGTACGGCCTAAGGTAGGTCTGAAAACCCAGTACTTGCTAGGTTTAAATTTAGATTCCATCCGTAGTGTCTTCTAAAGCAAAAGACGATGTCACGATAAACTCTGCGATACAAAATACTCTTTAGACCAAAAATTCTAAACCTTGTAGTGTAGCTTGATTATAAGTTGAGTTCTCTTATGTTCGAGATCCTATACGTCAGCATCCTATTAAATGTCTGCTGAACCTTTTCAATTTGAGCCTGAAGCCCCTATTTCCGTGAGGATTCCACAGCTGACAATAGCACTCCATTTGTGGAAGCACATAAGCTTTATAGAGTCTCAGAAAAATGCTCACGTCGTTTGAATATATATATATTTCTAAAAAGAACTAGACAGACTACTAAAATCTTTACAAAGGATGTGTATTATGTGTGTTTGAAATTTGTTAGAACGCCTAGGTCTCTCACCTTGTTATAGTTTTGAATCACAGCATATCCATGCACTAGGGCTAAATTCGAGTAAAAGAGTGGAGGACAGTGCTCCTTACCGTAATCATGACGGTGAGCACGGAGGTATGCCCGGCGATACACCACCGTCGGGAGGGATCATAGCCAGCCCCACCGTCTTCCACTCTTTTATTCGAATTTAGCCACGCCCTGGTGCATAGGTATGCATATAAGAAGTGGATTCGAGAGACAGGTCCAGCAGTTCCATTGTTTACCTCACCACTTGCGTTTGATTTATCTCCACTATAAACCTGCCATCCGATTTGTGTGCCTCGTACTCTAACAGTTCTCTTATAGTCTCCTCATCGAAGAGGCACTGGAAGTACAACTAAAAGTTGAGCGTCAATAGAATCATTGAACAGCCACACGACGCTCGTTTTTGACATAGTCCAACCTTTAAAACAGTATATAGTAATATAAGCCACGGAATGACTACTATATAAAAAATACATATAAAATGTATCACATCCACGACGTTTCTCACCACAGAATCGACTGGGACAGCAGAATGGCTACAACCTGATAGTCTTCATGTTCCATAATGAAAAGACTTCGAACAATTGTGGCCCAGCTGGGTATAAAGAAAAGGAACCCCAGAGATAAACGAAGAAAAGTCCACCTCTCATTGCTGAATCTGTTTGGTGCGCTTTATGCATTCCTCCTTTATCCTTAAGGTTCTTATTCTTTCTAATTCCTCGGAATTGGAAGGCGCAGTTGGCGTAGAACGATATGTGGGAGATAGTCGAAGCGGCACTTGTACAACAATTCTGCATGGCCTGGTACCGATTTCTCGGCCAAATGAGGTTGTCAATCCTATAACTGGAACGAGATAGAGGACTTGACTTGGCTGAGAGTAACTCCATCCTAAAAAGCGATTCTTGGCGCCACCGCACAACATTCCTATGTACAAAGGCAAAAAATGACTTTTCAAAGTTATCTAACATTTCACAACAGCAAAAAGTTCAGAAGTTCTTAACGCGTATGTTTTTTGGTTTTCTTCTTTAATTTCATAGAAGCAAAGGCATCTCTCTGCTTCCTGTGCATGCTCTTAGGATAAGGATAAAGGATAAAGGACGGCGTTACTCAATCCCTTCTGGGATGCGCCAGCGCATTCTACTTCTACGGGATGTCGTGGAGGCGACATGAATGCGTATTTGGCCATATAATGACTTGCGGTGGCTAGCCGATGAACAAGTCAGCGCTTTATCCTACCCAGACAAGTCCGGTACCAATTCACCGACCCCGGAGGGATGAAAGGCGTGGTTGGCCTGGGCGAGAAATCCGAACCAGGAACCTGGTATCGGGTGCACGCGACAGTCGCGCCTCCTCCGACTGCGCTAGACGCGCCCTGCATGCTGTTACTGGATATTATTATTAGTGCTAGTTTTATCACTGAACAAATGTTTTCACTGATTTTTCTATTTTCTGAAGAATGTGAATAACCGAAATAAAGTGATCTTTTTCAGTATAGGCGCTTCGTTATGTAATGGATGAAAAACTGTGATGTTCAGCTATACGCCAACATACTTTAAGAAGAATTACAATAAATATTTTAGTAGAACACTTGCGTTTGCCTTGTTCAACATCTCGTAGTTTCAGCTCGAAATATTAGGTTGGTGAAAAAGTCTTGCACCAAAAATTTTGAAAAATTTTCAAGATTTAACAGGGACTTCCATAGCCTGTTTGGTGCCACGTAATTGTAGCACAAACATTCTAGAGTATTTCGCATACATGGAAATTTGCTCCTGAGGGCATATAAATACTACGATTGCAGAGAAGGCTGGCCGACTCCGCGACTCGGACAAGGCTTCGCGACTGACTATCTCTCAGTCTCTCCTTGTTCGTTTTCGTAATAAGTACTTTCTCGAGAATGTCGTCGCAGGAGATGAATCTTCATCGTTAACCATACCAGTGGCTCCTTCAAGGAGAACCACACCTCAAGGGAGACATCCACTAGAGGAAGGTAATGCTGTGCTGTTGATGGGATTCTCGAGGAACGCTCTATTTTGAGCTTCTCGACGACGGTACCGCAGTAACAGCGAATATCTACGCTACACAACTGTAGAAGCTGAGCGAGGCCACGTCGCGCAAACGGCGGGGACAGAGAGATGTCTACCTTCAACACGACAATGCTCGCCCCCACATTACAATGTCATCTCGCCAGAAGTTGCAGGAGCTTAGGTGGGAGGTGCTGCCCCACCCACCGCATTCGACAGATCTTGCGCCATCGGACTACCATCTCTTTCGAGCTCTCAATCAAAACCTGAAGGATAGGTGCTTCAACGAGCGAACCAAACTGGAATCCGAGGTGGACCACTTCTTCGAGTCACAGCTGACCTCATCCTGAAAGAAGGTTGTAGATGTAAATGTTAGTTATATTGTAGGTTGAAGTCGCTCACAGAAGAAGCAATACAATTTTAAAGAAAAAAACGCTTTGATACAAGACTTTTTCAGCAACTTAATATGAAGCATTCAAGAAATCCAGATAGCGACAGCCGCTGGAGAATTCGCAGGCTGATGATGGTTATTAACTTTCGCATCGTGTCAAAGTGCTAGTATAACAAAGTGCTGCATAACGCCAAAGAGCTACTAGTACTGCAGTTGAAGGCTCGGTGAGAAAAATACAAACTGTGAAGGAGGGACACCGGTGTTAAACAGCGGGGAGCATCAATCGTCATATGTGGTCGAGTATTAGTAATTGCAGACACTTGCGGGTTTGGTACTGACTTTCCGTGGCAAAAGACTTTTGACTGACTTTTGCCTTCGTGAATAAAACTAATACAAATTTTCACGTTGTAAATACCTATGTAGTCGTCAAAAGCAACACGTGCAGTTCTAAAATTTCATGCGAGACTTGGCCATATACCTGGTTTGTAGAGCCCATGATGATTGTATTTGTTGTCTTTGCATAAGGCCTTTGTCATACCATCGCTCATCCCGAGCGACGCCTAATGATATCCACCCATATCGATTCCATCGCGCCGCCCGATCGATATGGGAGCATATCATTAGGCGTCGCTCGGGTTGAGCGATGGTATGACAAAGGCCTAAGGCTACAGGCAGGAATATAGGGTGCTTTTAAATCAAATAATAATGTGATTTTGTTTTTGTTTTCGGGTAGCTCCTTAAACACAGGAAGAAACACTGAACACGTTGAAGACTTCTTGTAAACTGACTTCATGATTGTTTGCAACAGCTTAATATTATGTAGTGACCGGCGATGATGACGGGAGGTAGTAGAATGGGTGGCCGTATTTTTGAACTCTTACCATTAGAACAGCATAGATCTGTCATATTTGGCTCATTAAGGCCTTATTTCAATACATAGAGGGTTTCTAAATACTACTGTTCTCATTGTCTAACCTAGGTACATTAAAAGACTCGATTTCATTTTAAAGTGCAAGAAGCAAGAACCTTCTGATGTGCTACAGTTCGAAATCACGCTATGCGGTTGCTCAGGGGATCACCTAGTTTACATCACTGGCAGTACAGTACCATTTGCATAATATTTGCATTCAAAACTTCCTCCCTCATAAATCACAAGTGCTACGATAATCTTACGGTGTGTCTCGCACTTACGTGTATCGAGGAATGATTCCGTACTGCACAGATTGTCTTTCGCATGAGAGGTGAGTGTAACCGTCCAAAATCTTATTCGCGAGACGAGTACAAATAAGGCTTAGTGAAGGGTTCTGGTGAATCCTATGCTTCGTGCAGTTCTTACACCGAATGAGAGGCTTCTTCTAGACCAGCAGCGCACTATGAGTAGTTTTAGTTTTTAGGCCTGTTTCAAGAAATTTCTGGCAGATCCGTCGTCCAATGTTCAGCTGTATCGTTCAGTCGGTTTGGATGATGTGCTATCCCAGAAATTTCGATCAACAGAATATATTCCAATAGCGACAATTTTTCGAGCATTCGAATTCGAGCACATTCGAAGATCGCGTTTTTCGAGCATTCAAATTCGAATGTTCTAATTCGAATGTTCAGATATTCATTCGGGCGCAACTAGCGCTTTGGGAGGGAGGATCATTTCATCAAAGCGAATATATTGATGACAAGTGTCTTGACCCACCTGTACGTGGGCTTCGCACTTGCCCGCCTCGGTTGATGTCCGACTTTCGTTTCGCTAATCTATGGATAAGATCCCCCACACTGGGATAAATTGTATCTTCCAGTCCATGAAGTTCTTTTTCGTTTGGTTAGCGTTATGGCATTGACGCAAACTGTTCGTTCGAACCCGTTATAAACGTTACAGAATTCAAATATTAGGCAAATAGACTTCTCAGTGCGATTGTAACTGATATTCCGCCCGTATCTTCCAAACTCTCCGCCATTCCAGTGGCAGTCCCAGAAGCTTGCGCTGTTTCCAGCGTAGAGAATGAACGTTCTGCATTTCTGAGGATAGCCAGCAAAACGTGATGCTTCAACTGGGCGACACCATCAGATCTTTCCCATAAATGGCAGCTTCCTCATTTTCCCTTCTTTTGCATTTCCTCTCCTTTATACTGTACCAGCCTCGGTCGCCGGCTCCGCCGGCGCCGACGATGGGGTGTGCGGGCCACGCCAGGCTAGCCGGCTCCGCCGGCGCCGGGTATGATGGGTCACGCTAGGGACGTGGCCCAAACCTAGCGTCGATCTCGTTGAAACGTACACGTACTCCAGATTGATTCCTAACTTGGTACCACACACATCCCAGTACAGCACTCAGAAGAATGTTCTCTTCGTCTAGCGTTGTGTTCACTGCGTTTTGCAACTCGCTAAGCCTAATAAAATGTCTGACATTTCTGTCCTATCGCCGTGCTTTGCGCCGCAAGGTGCGGCGAATTCCAGAAATGGTGGCTTATGACAGCAATGCTATCCTCCTCTGTACATAGTATGGTGTGGTCAAACTACTGCTGAAAATTGACGAACTGGGGCAAGACTTGGTTAAAAACGTACCATACCGATCGCAGATCCCAGCAACTTTCTTTGCTAGCCTGTCTTGGCCAACCGCTGAAAATTGGACGACCTGTTGGAGGACTTGGACAGGTAGAAAAGGCATAGTAGCCCAAGTAAATACGCCCGCACCATTAGCCACTGATTTTGAGGGAGCGTACGAGAAGAATTATATACGAGAGCCTAGTGTAATCGAAAACTGGGGGGTGGGACGGGGTCGATAATATTGATAGATATTGACTGTCTGATCAAAACTCCCAACCAGGTGTGGGGCGCTTCCGTCGACCAACACAATCAGGCAACTCCCACATCTCTGTCTGTATTCATAATCAGTTGCGTATGCTTCGGCAATAAAATTGGTCTCGATCTGATCTTAATATTTGACACAGCTAAATCTTACAACAATTGTCTCCGCTCCGTCTCACAACAGTATTATGAATTGCTGTCACAGACATGTAGAAGTACTAGAAATAATTTCGCGAATAATGCATAGTTCCATTAAATGTTAATTCACCTGCACGCTGCTACGTTCTGCTATCGGGGTAATACGACAGAACTTTTTACGTCGAATTGGACACTCTTCCACGATGTTGCGCTTTATTAGATTAGCAGAAGTTAAACAACAAATACAGCTGATTTTTCCGTCGCCAACCGTCGCAACTCCATAATTTCGTTAAAATTCATTCCAGCAAACCTGCATTACACCAAAAGGTTCTTCTCTTTGTGAAAAATCTACCTACACCCTCAAATCTTAGCTCTGTTAGAAACTGAACTCGTTACAAAGCATTTTCCTCTGGAGGGCCGTTAATTGATTTACGACCCTTCCTAAACTGCTAATGGCGCTCCATAAGGCAGTTCACTAGGGATGTTCAGAAAATATCACTTTCTCTTTTACTTGTCATATTTTTCTCCAGTAGACTACTGTAATCTTGTTGACAGTAAGCGCCGACAAATTTATTTGAACGGGACGCATTTTGTGGATTGTTTGAAAGCATGATTTAGTCAATGTTAGCGTCTCTTCTGATTTAATTACGCTACTGGGTTAAAAACTTACAGAGCATACGAGGCAGAAGACACTCTTTAAAATAATATAAAACATACTTCTATATCTCAATGAAACACTTGGAATTTTCAACGTAGATCCACCTCTTGCGCAGAATTCATGCCTGGAAAACCGCTTTGTAATACGAGCTGAATATTCAAGTGTTCCATTTCTTCGTAGATAGATTTACATAGCAATTTGTGTTCAGGAAACACCTTGCTTTAAACAGCTAGATGTCTTAGACACCTTTAGTGTGTTCGAGGACTCTAAATTAAAGAATCTTCATGTCGCCTTTTCCTTATTACGTGATATCGCCGTTTCTCTTGGAGGATTGAATTAAGTTTGCCAAAATCTCTAAATGAAAAATCCAAAGTGGGAGAAGTGGAAGGGGATCTTATGGTGGCAAAAGGAAACTGAACTGCCAAAGATTTTCTTTCGATTCGTGAGTAATTTTTATGGTTTCTATAGAAACCAAGTGTGTAAGAATTTGAAAACGCAAGCAGTTCATAATTCAAACGTCGAGGTTCTATCGCGTAATGCGCGTTCATCAAATATACTCATGGTCAATTACTACTGTTCTCTACTTCCGGATTCACTGCGGAAGCTCTTACCTTAAAGTATTGAATGCATAATGCACCTTTCAAGTGTTTGAGAACACCAACCAAATAGAAGCGCCCTAGTACACACCCCGTCACATCACTACAAACAAATTGATAAAACGGCTCAAACTGAATTGATGGCGATCGAAACTTCAAAAAGGGGCTTCGCTCTCGCGTGCAGCGACCTCGACTACCCGGGAAGGAAGTTTCGGACCGAAAGAAAGACATCCACAAAAAATCGATAATACGGCCCAAATGGGCGCTCGACACTTCAATAACGGGATTCAGAGCCGCGTTCACCAACCTCGATACCCCTAGGACTAAAATTTCCGATCGCCAAGTCCACAAAAAATCGATAATACCGATCTATATCGATCGGTCGACTTCAGATTCGTGTTCAGCGACCTCGATTACCCCCAGGGCTGATGTTTCAGGGCGCTTGCACGACATCCACAGAAAAATCGATAATATCGATCGATATCGATTGGTCGACTTCAGATTCGTGTTCAGCGACCTCGATTACCTCCAGGACTGTTGTTTCAGAGCGCTTAAGAAATCCACAGAAAAATCGATAATATCGATCGATATCGATTGGTCGGCCTCAGATTCGTGTTCAGCGACCTCGATTACCCCCAGGGCTGATGTTTCAAGGCACTTGCACGACATCCACAGAAAAATCGATAATATCGAGATCGATTGCCTCCCCCTGCTGTGAACGCCTCCCGTCGATGATCATCTAAATGCCAAGGCACGGTCGCCGACGTGTTCGGCACGTCTACGGCATCGCCAGGCACGGTTGCCGACGTGATCGGCACGTTTACGGCTCGCCATGCAGGGTCGCCGACGTGTTCGGCACGTCTACGGCATCGCCAGACACGGCTGCCGACGTGATCGGCACGTCTACGGCTCGCCATGCAGGGTCGCCGACGTGTTCGGCACGTCTACGGCATCGCCAGGCACGGTTGCCGACGTGTTCGGCACGTCTACGGCTCGCCATGCAGGGTCGCCGACGTGTTCGGCACGTCTACGGCTCGCCATGCAGGGTCGTCGACGTGTTCGGCACGTCTACGGCATCGCCAGGCATGGTTGCCGACGTGTTCGGCACGTCTACGGCTCGTCATGCACGGTTGTCGACGTGTTCGGCACGTCTACGGCATCGTCAGGCATGCTTGCCGACGTGTTCGGTGCATCTACGGCATCGCCAGGCACGTAGAAGGCGTCTAGGTATTTTCTGCTATTTTCGCGCCCCTGATGTTTCCGCCCCTATTTTTTGACGTGTTCCATGGCTAACCGCTTAGCCCTTTATTATAGAGTATGGTTGTTATATTTCTGTTGTAATTTTGGCACATGAACATACCTGCGTAATAAATAAATATATAAAACAAATATTTAGTCAACTAATGCGGCTTTAGATAGTTTTGCGCGCTGGGGAGTGTGAAAAAGGTCAGCTCCGGTTAGGACGCAACTCTCGTTATAAAGCGGATTTTTTTCGTTCCCTTTAAACGCGTTATAACGGAAGGGGACTGCACATCGCATTGCGCATACACCGGCGAATACTTCGTGCCGAGTTGGTTGATTTTTTAATTTTCATACTTTGCTAGCTTGTTGCCTTCGACATTTTTTCAAAACCTTGTATTGTATCTGACGAAATACCAGGTTTAAACAGTACATTCTCACCCAAATCATACCACAATACTGGTCCCTCGTTTAGGTTTTTCTTAAGCCTTGAAAAAATGAAAAAGAAAGATGTGCGATTTTCGAAAAATTAGTCGACGAAAACTCTGCTAATAACTGATAAGTTTCACAGGGAACCCTGCAAGTTTATTACTGGTACTGCAGTTGTATTGATACAATGCTCAAAATAAAACGTGAATTATTCGATTTATTCTATTTTTAAGAAAGGCATTTCGTCATATATTATATATTATGTTACACTTATGTACCGATATGGCCGGGTTCATAATATTCAACCATAAGATACTATTCGTGTGCAGTTTCAGTTTCAGTTTCACAGAGAACCCTGCAAGTTTATTACTGGTACTGCAGTTGTATTGATACAATGCTCAAAATAAAACGTGAATTATTCGATTTATTCTATTTTTTAGAAAGGCATTTCGTCATATATTATATATTATGTTACACTTATGTACCGATATGGCCGGGTTCATAATATTCAACCATAAGATACTATTCGTGTGCAGTTACGGTATTATTGGTGTGATATGATGGTGGTACAGATATGAACAGTTGAAAAACTATCACATATGAAGGCGCAAATAGGGCTTGGCTTGTTGTAAGCACTAATGGTCTAAAATTGACTCCTGCGATCGTGAAAAGTAATAACAACAAACTGATACGTGCAAAAATATTGGCAGCACTCGAACTTAAAACCCCGGAGGTGGACTCCTATGAGGCAGCACTCCCACCGACCGCGCCACCGAGGCACATCTCGTGGGCTGTCGTAGAGGTTGTCGTGGGACACGTCTTCACACCTCTTTTTCAGACCTTTGAGAAAGCGACAGCAAAAACTCAGCTTACAGGGCCCTACATCCTGTCAAAATAGTATCGCAAAAGCTCACCATGAGTTGGGGACCTTTCCATGTTAGGTGCGAATTGGAAGGAGGACGATACCGTAGCCGCAATGATAATGAACGACCTCGTAAAGATCTTCATTGCTTCTGTTCACGTTCTGAAGCAGCAGCCACTCCCACTGATCCCTGTTTCGCACTAATGGGTGTTCTAGTAACCGCGATGTAGGGATGGCTCTTTGTTTGATATCCATTTAGGAGACTGGTGCATGATGTACATAAATGTAGGCGTGATGCTAACGGGAAAATTATAACTATCAAAGAATTTTAAATAAAACATTCGAGTTATTAAATCAAAACATTGTGGATCACAGCTTCTGCTCTGCCTTACATTCACTTAACTGAAGAGGGGACGAAATGCAATAATTTATTCTTCACTCGTAACAGTTCGTAACGCATATAACAACGTAACAATATGCGCAGTCATCGAGGAAAACGCAACGTTTCCTTCCATTAATGAAGTCTTCGTACAGCCTATCCGTACGGAACATCTAAAGAGCAATATGTTAGTATGGCTGCCTGTCAGTCGTCAGTTCGTCACAGCTTGTACCCTTGAATCGTCTGTTTTCTCTGGGTAAGCGTTCAGATCCAAATTGGCAGAAGCGGCGACATTGACCGAATGACATCATTTCCTGAAACGTCCACCGAGTCGACAAAGAGACGTCCACGGAACTATGGATTTTATAGCAAACCTGTTCACATAGGAATTTTCCAACTCCGTTGGTGCTTCACATGCGTCCCGTCTATGGCACCCACTTGGAATCACATCTGGAATCCTACAGGCATCAAAAAATCTAAGGACAAGTCATAACCGCAATGCTTCCAGTCTGATTTGAGCTGACAATTCATAGCGAATCAATCCTCATCCGTCGGCCACATGATGAACTCCTTCCGTCTTTTCCAGAAGGCTTCATTTACTTTTCCAATTACTCGACTGACTGTCATCTGGGAGCAGCCGAGGGTTATAGCCGTTGTGCGCTCACAAAAAGACGACTATTCCTCCCCACAGGCGATAAGACTTGCTAGAGCATCCGTTCGCCTCTAGAAAAATGCCCAACTTCTGCGCAAGAGGTGTGATTTCGAACGGACGGTGTGCAGACAAATGCCAATAAGGCGGAGGATGTACTGATATTCCTCCTAGAATCGCGGAATCTCTGCCGGAAAGTATATTCGTCCTCTATGTTCGTCGGATTCAGTCTTAATCGAAATTGAGAAGTGGCAGCCGGATCACTTGCTCTCGCAGTTCTCTCTCTTCGCTTTCCATAGCTCTTCAAATAATCTTGCGGGGTTAAACCATTTAAAACATCTTGACCCAACTTGTGGTAATGCGGAACCGCTACTATAGATCTTCGAAAAACCGTACAACTGGCTGTGGCTTTTCAATAACTACCAACATCATTGAGTGAAAACATTTACTACAAGCGTTTCTACATATTGCTATACGTCGGGATGCAGGGATGACTTCAGCCAGTTGTAAGGCGCAATGAACAAGCACAAGCACTGAAAAATGTAGGAATAGGAAGGAATAGAGAATCGCAATATGCTGCAAACGTCCATAGAAAAGGAGAGAATTCGAAAAAAACACCTAACCAGCCTGGTTCCTACTCAGTCGAAGTGCTGCGTCAGCGCCAGAATCATCAGTAGCATCGATTTGCGTCGTAGGCGCGTGCGGAGTAAGCGTCGTCATCTGCCGCCTCATCCGCGTGCTGAAAGACAGGCAAATGGTTCGTAATAATGGTGCATCGAAGCAAACAATTAATTTTCGATGTTGTAGAGGACTGCGCAGAAAATTATGTTAGCTAGAGGTCCGGTGAGGATGAATGAAGGCGTGGGACGTCTTCGTCGTATGCAGGGGCTGCGGTCGAAGTGGTTTTTGAGCGGTTTTACTGCTTTCTGCTCTCGCTTTTATCGTGGCAGACGTAATCTCGAGTGGATGTTGCTCTACCAAACCGTAGTTCCATTGTCCTCTGGAGACGTTATCGTCGGATACAAGGACTGCGTCACCGGCGTTGTTGGGCCAGACTTGGGCTTCAATCAAGATTGGTGGTGTTCGCAAAGTATTAGTCGTTGTATCGGACTTCCTAAAACTGGTCGAGCACTACGCAGGCTCCTTTGTACAAGGTTGCCAAGTTAGGGAATACGGTTAGGAACTCATCCGAGTTCCGTGACAAAGCTGGAAGATGCATGTCGACTGGAATAAGGAAATCAATGGGGGTAAAACATGCAGAATCACATCTTTTTCCTTACATATATGGAGTTTGACGTGAATTTAGCGTAGCTTCAACCTCTGTTGCTACTGTTTGAAGCTGTGTAAGTGATAAAACCGCATGGACGATAGATTTTTTGGACGCCTTAAAGAGTCCTACTAAGCGTTTATAAAACCCACCTTTCCACGGTCAGGACGGCGTGACGAATTTCCAGGTCACTCGTGTCTCACGCAGATTTCCGATACTGCGCGCCACGAGCTGGCGAGTATAGTAAGTTCGTAGTCGGGATTTCCGCTGCTTGGAAAGTTGAGAGGTTGTCACTATAGATGGCATCTGGAAATCCTCTGAGCGTGCACAAATCGTCGGAATGCGTGAAGAAATTCCTGTGTAGTGCTATCTAAGACAACGTCCACGAGTCAGTCCTCGCATAGCGTGGTCTGCGGGATTCCCCTCGGAAGCTACGTAGTGGAATGAGTACGAAAGTTTTGAGCCTCTAACGTAGCCTCGAACAGTCTCTCGTTTCACTCGTGCATCGTACTTGATCCACATGAACCAAAGAAAAACCAAAGAAAAGAAAAAAATTTCACAGAAAATTGGCAAAATCTCACACATGCAATTAGTACAGTAAAATTTCAATTATTCATAAGGTTATACACGCATACCTCTGATTCTCCTCTCTCCCACTTTGTTACCCTCCACTGGTTCGTATCAATAAGACGGTTCCGGCTCATTCACATCATTCACTTCGGTGACTGCTTTTTGCTTCCAAACGTTTCGTTTCTTCCGCTGCCCTGTTCTCTAAAGCAACCAATGTGTTTTGCGCGACATGATTGTAAAGGAACTCACCGTATAAAATGCACATCATTCATTGTGGACCTAACTCTGGTCGAGCTACCATCTGATTCCTAGTGGATGTCGCAATTTCGGATGCTCAATCTAAGAGCTGTCAGGTTGTCCTTAGCGTCCTCGGTGTCCTCATTAACCAGAGCATTGTCCCTGGCGTCACCAATGCCCTTACTTGGATTCTTGTGGTTTTTGAGATATGACATGAGAAGGCATAAAAAAGCCATGAAGTTCTGTACCGTCTCGATCTCGCTGCGTATTGTCTCATTGCTTTTAACACCGCTTCTGGCGGTACCACCACACCTAAATCTATTACCTCCTGGCTCTCCATAACACGAAGAAGAGAAGAATAAAACTTCCTCAGATCCGGTTTCATTGATGTTACCACTCTGCCATCGTTAATAACTTCCGCACGACTGCTCATCAGCGGGTACCAGCTCTGTTATCTAGGCAGAAACACGCCCAGGAGTAGGGCACATCTGAAACAGTAGGCAGTGCACATTGCTTGATGGCGGTGGTGTGCAATTGCATCCACTATTGTCTACAACTGCGAACGCTTCGTCGGAGGATTTGTCTGCTGCCTCTCACTTGTTCTGTTAGCGTGCAGCACTCCTTGATTTTTTCCAATACAGCTGACGGCGGAACAGGGCCTATTCCTCGTCTGCTGCGACCAAAAAGACGGCCTAGCTAATCAACGAAGGTGCGCACTAGTAAGGGATACAACTGACATTAGTTAGGAGTTCCACATAACAATCCGTACGTGAATTTGCATTCCTATGTATTGCCGCCTTTTTTGACCACAAGCCATCGCTCACTAAGCATGATGATTTCCGTCACAGCTTCTTGCACAGCAAAGGAAGCCCATGGTAGCGAATGAGCCCACTGTGCTACTGTAATCGTGTAATTGTTTTATTACACACTGAAGCACTTTTGAACCTAGGTAGTTTAATCTTAGGTAATGAGCTATCCAATTCTGATTTCGTATGTTGAAATTTGAGTTGAATTCTTCAATTTGCTCAATGTGCAGCAGCTGGTTCAAGTCCTTCGTCACACTTTCGCGAAAACGGGCTAAGAGTCCTTGGTCACTGTTATCTACAAAAAAGTTGCATATGTCTTACCCCTACGAGTTTCGTCATTTTCCTCTCCCATGTCTGGCTAATCGGAAGTTGTGAAGCTTTGCCGTAGAGCTGGAAAAGACAGCTTTAACGTATTGTGGAAACAAGTAGCTTTGTCGTTCACCAATTATCTGAGATTTGAAGGACATCAGCAGTAGATGCAGCGATCGCCACAATGCTCCTTATAGAAAAGGTGGCGTGGTTAGAATTATAAAACAGAAGAATAGAGAAGGGAGGCCAGTTAAATTTTGCCACAGTAGTGCATAAGTATGACGAATCAACTGGAAAAAGTAGTTAAATAAAACCACACTGTACAAGAAAATATCAAATGTAGTCTTATTATAGAGCTGCTTAAACAGGCCTGCGCAGTGCCTATTTCGAAAAAAAAACAAGAACGGTAAAGAGGACGCTTAAATGAGGCAAATATGCAGAGCGGATGGAAATTCTGCTAACAGTGCCGAAATGTAGCTGGCAGATTCAGATGGAGAAGTTGATCTGAAACCTACACCAGCCAAAATCCGACTCTAGAGTGAAAACAGCTGAGAATCCACCTCATATGCAAAAATACAGAGATGAGGCTCAATAGAAGAAATTCTGCTACAGACGTAATAGAACAGAAGAGGACAGGCAGAACGTGCCACTCTCGGATCTTAAATTAGGCGTGGTCTACGGCATTTTGAGGCGAGGATGTGTGCAGTTGCTCATCGTACACCATAGTTGACGCTCAAAGCCGACTGTTTTTATGAAAAAGGCCTATCATTGAGAACCTGTCAGTAAACCTTCAATTTATGTGATGTCTGATCAATCTAGTGATAAGCACCGATCGTAAACCTAAGAGGAACAACTGCCTCACACACGCCGTAGCTTTCAAATAATACCTGAACGTCATCTTCCACATGTTTCTATGTAAGCGCAAATATTGGTTTGTTGTGCTGTCCTCACATTAAAAGGAGTTTCTTGCAAGGAATTAGCATAACGATAGAGCAATTCTTACCGGTCAAAACTATGCAAATATATCTACCAACAATTTACCATCCTATATCTACCATCCTCCACCCTGCTATGCTCGCTTGGGATGAAGGGATAAAATACGTTATGTCTGGATAACCCAACCATTGTGAATCGGAACACCCTGTCACCACGAAGATCTTTGGAGTGTTTCCTCCAAAAATTGCTTTGATAGCTATGTCCGTTTCTCCACGAGGTGCCATTGGAAACTGCTTGCTTCTGAGAGCTGACATGGCCCCGCGTGGCTACGCTCAACAAGGGTTCGTTTATGGGCCGCTCGTACGAGTTGGCAGATGAAACGGAGCAAGGACGAAACGGCTTATATGCGTTGGTTCTTTAGAAGACGATGTAGTTGGCGCAGATGGCCTCAGTGTCAATGCTGGAACTGCGAAAGGTGGTTACAATTGTCACTGCGGTTTTGGCTATAGCTTTTAGGGGAGAATGCTAAACAGACGAAAGCGCGCGGCAACCGCGGCGACTGCTGCGGCAAGTGCGACCTCTGCATAGTCAGTGTCGCTACAGACACCTAGTCTAATGCCCTTGTAACCACTCCTTTTGCTACATCTGCTCAACTATTTGAGGGTCCTCCGGTGCACTTAATCAGAGAAAACTGATATTCGAAGAGGGAAATAGATGGTCTAATCTAATCGTAAGAAATAAATAATCGCTTCCATTCTAAAAAGATTTAGTCCCCCTTATGACAAGAAGCTTCATTTCTAAAGGCTACATATCAAGATACAATAGAGCATAATCCGGGAGTTTGCTAGTGCTCTATTTCCCACACAGCAGCCCGCCCAGGAGCGATGTGTCAGTGGCGGTTCGTCGCGCGGAGGGCAGAGGCCGCCGCGCGTGGCGAAAACTCATGTTCGTACTACCAGCCAGGCTTTCACACTGCCGTTGAGCGTGTTGCATCGAGAAGGGAATGGAGTCCGTGCGTGTTACAGGCGCCGCCTCATGCGACGCGACGCGGCTTGTGAGCGGCTCTCTTGCTGTCTGCAGCCATCGCCGTTGGATGAATACCAAGTGAGCGAGGGGGTGGGAAGCCTCGATCAATCGATCGGCCAGGCACTTTTTCAGGAGTTTTTCTTGCTGAGAGCCGAGTAAAACCTACTCCTTCGTGATCCTCTCAACCATCGACGTTTAGCAACATTGAGATTAGTGGCCGAATCAGTGGAATTATAGTTTGCGTGGAAGTGGGGGAAGGACAGAAGCTTCGCCCCACCATCTCCTCACATATGTTTCAGGATGTCCCCCTAACCAGGATTGCACCGCCCTATCAAGTAAAATTATCTGGTCTGGCAAACATTCTTCCTCGTTCTCGTTTGCTACATTATTCACACTTGAGAACATTAATATCTGTTTTTTCTTCTTCATGCATCGTTTGTGATAATAATTGATAGACATAAAAAATCTGATGACTGGTAGCCTTGATATGCTAGAAAAAGGAAAATGAGAAACAACATCCTATAATGAGAGAGATGGGATAAGAACGAAGAAAGAATGTACACTTGTCCAGTCAGCTTCACTTCTACATTCTATTTTGACGCCAAGCTCACTGCTACATTATACTTGACACCAGGCCCCGAAGCTGACAAGCCATCATCCTAAACAAATCTCTTTTAGACGACAGATCGTGATACTGATTTGCACACCGACGTCGTAGTCAGGTGTGAGTACATAAATATTCACGGTCACGGCACCGTCCCCGCGCCTCGGTTGCCGTGCTCAGCAACTGGGAATGCTAGTGAACATTCAGCAGGCTCGGCAACAGGTCGCAGCCGTTGCTAGTGTTGTTAGTGCCGAGTTGCGGCAAAAGCACTGTGAAAACCCACTCGATGCTGTTGTCACTCCTCTGCGTCTCTGTCCTATCTTTCACAGCACGGGTTGCGCAACCACAACCTCGGCAGCGCGAAAGCCGCTTAGAATCACGTAAGTCTTAGGCCTTTGTTATACTCCCGCGGGAGCATCCTCGGAACGTCCGCGGACGAAAGGTGCACCGCAGACGGCGGGCGTGGCGAAGCGCGGGCGATTGGCCAGGTGAGGGATCTCAGCGCGATTCCCGCCCTTCCGCGGATGCTCCCGCGGGAGTATAACATAGGCCTTAGTTTATACTTGCAACCGCCACGCGACGAGGCACCACGATCGCCATAGGTATCGATTTTTCTCGTCGCTCGATCGATATCGATTCCAACTATGATGCAGCGCCCCGTAGCGGCGTAACTATAAACTAGGGCTAACGCTGATGGTGAGAGAATACTTGAGTAAGCGATCTCGTACACGCAACACGTTCGCTAAAACCCTCATAATCGCAGACACCGAACTTCAAGAGCTCCCGTGTCGTGTCCTTCTATAGTAGGAATACCAAGACACAGATTGTCTTCGTCCTTGCCAAGCATCGCGATCGAAGGCTGTACACAGGTGCGGAGGTAGTGCCGTACGAAACTGTCACTGTCACAACAGAACACCGTTCGCTTATCTGCTCGTTGAAGGTCACCCCTCTGAGGTGCAAAGAAGTAGAAGCAATGCGGACCAACAGAAATCAATTGGTGACGATTGAAATAAAAAGAACCCCGTTTGTTTTTCGTATTCTGTTGCAAACGGTGACAACGGGCGATAAACCATTTGAAGATGTCACGAGTACGATAGTACAAGTTGCTCTGGACAAGGATTGACAAAACCTGGATGGTGCAGAATGGAGAAGCAGCATTGGTTGTGGGCTAATTATGTTAGGCTTATGTTGTACTTCGGTAACGCTGCGACCCGTCGATGACTAGCTGTAGTCGACAAAGTCAGGACATCGGCGACGGCAAGGGCATCGGGTGCCTTGTAGCATCGTAGTGCATTTTGAGCATCGGAGCGCGCGTTCAATGTCATCATTTGGTAACCAGTCCTTCGAGAAGAAACTAGTGACGAAATCGCTAGTTTGAGACTGCGTGGAACTCCGCCCTTATACTACAGCCATGTAGTTCAGTTTTCTGCTCATTTTTGCCTCACAAATGCTGAATTCAATGCATGTCTCATGCAGTCTCGAAAGACTGGAACGGCGATTACCCAAAGAAAGGGATGGCAGTGTACGGCATACGACGGCGGCACGGTGTTTCAGCGCAGAAGAAAGGCTTCTTTGGTTCTCAGCTTCGTTTAGCGGCCTACTGGCCGCCAAACCTCTGGTTGAGGTTTCACCCCCAAACTCAGAGAGTAGAACACTCCGACCGTCTTCTTGTCCTCTTTAGGCCTTCTCTCATTCATTAGAGTAAAAAACTGGTTTTACTAGAAGATATATATATATATATATATATATATATATATATATATATATAATTGAGAGAGGCACTCACTGTCCGATGACATGCACTCTTATGTGCGACAATGCACTCTTATGCGACAATGCACTTTGATGTGTGACATGCACTCTTGTGTCGATATGCACTCTTATGTGAACCCCGCCGCGCTGAAGCCCGCCGCGTGCGCTGCTTCCGCCCAGCTGAAGCCTACCGCGTCCGCCACTGAAGCCTACCGCGTCCGCTGCTTCCGCCGTACTGAAACCCACTACGTCCGCTGTGTACGCAGCTCTGAACCCCGCCGCGTCCGCCGCGCTGAAGCCGCCGCGACGCCGGGTGTTTACTGCTGACGGCGCATGAGCTGTCGACGGTGCATGTTGGTCTCATCTAAAGTGTTTACGGAACGACTGCCAAAGGAGTGCAAAGCAGAGAACACACCCATATCCATGAGGTTTGCGAAAGAAGCTCTCCACAGCCAAACGGGTTTCGATCAAGCAATCAACATCAATCGATATTATTGATCTTTTAAGCGGAGCTATGGTCTCCTTTCAAGCCTGATCGATCGGGTGGGAGTTGTGGGATTGTATTAGCCGAATTAAGCGCCTTACTGCAGTGAAATTAAGTGCTTCGATCAAGCAGTCAATATCACCGATCTTCTGAGCGGGCTATCGGTTTTCTCCCACACTTAACCGATCGGGGTTAGTGTTGCGTAAATATGATGGCCGACGGATCCCCCAATTTCTGTAGTGGACTAGGGCATGCCAGCGAAGAATGTTTGGGGACCTGCGCTGCCTTTGGCTTCATATTCAACCACGTCGTCGGTCTCAATTTTCAGCAGTGGTTCGACCAGTTTTCTTAGCACTGTGTATACAAGCGGATAGTATCTTTGTCCTAAGTCATTTTTCCGAGTATCATAATATCTGGTAGCTTAAAGCAGTGAGACATTACGGAAATGTTAGACATTCAGTTAGCCTTGACGAGCTACAATAGGTTGGGAGCATTACCCCAGACGAAGCAGGAGTGCTGACGGACATTCCCTTGAGTGCTATACAAGGATGTGAGTGGTACTCAGCAAAGCATCAATCAATCTGTAGTAGGCACACGTCTCAACGTGTTCGACTTCAACTGGCCAAGTCCGTAGCTAGGTTTGGGCTACGTTCCTTGCGTGGTCCGCCATACCCGAAGCCGGCAAGCCTGGCGTGGCCCGCACGTCCAGATGGTATAGAATAGAATAGCGGAATACTGTAGGAAAGAATCTTCAAAACTGCTCCTATGGGGTCTACCCACCCTCTATCGCACGTATGCGATTCATTCTCTGAATTACTTGTGCTATACATGGAGAGGAACAGATAGAGAGCCTTAATCCGAAATGCTTATTCTGGGGAAACACAAACGAAATCAATTAGTATTGGTAGACCGCTCAATACGGTTCACAGTACGACGGGAATAACATTACTCCAATTCCTTTACTCATTGTCTCCCCCCCCCCCCCTCTCCACCTATTCCACCAACACCCCCCTACTCATGTACCGTCAAAAAATGGAAGTGAGAGTCAAGTTCGTCACACTCGTTGTTGCAGGAAGTCTTTAAAAGGTCATCTGAAAATCCCACGGATGCTGGGCAAAGCTGTCACGGTATAGTGGCCACAACCCTGTAAGCCACGCCCCTACTTGGGTTTGGAACGTTGGCAGTCTCCCCGACTGCATACTTTGTATATGGTTGCGTACATAAATATAAATCTATAGAAATGCTTTGTCGAACTCCCATCTCAGCCAGAAGCTTTTATAGAAATGCTTTGTCGAACTCCCATTTCAGCCAGAAGCTTATCAGCAGCGAGCCGAGAAAGCCCACCATTGTTAGCCGTCAATGTATCTTGTTGTAATGTAATAATTTTTTCGTACTGAATTTTTTTGTCGAGGCCTACAAATTCGAAAGGGCGGGAATGTCACGGTATAGTGGCCACCACCCTGTAAGCCACGCCCCTACTTGGGTTTGCAACGTTGGCAGTCTCCCTAACTGCATTCTTGCTAGATGGTTGTTGTATATAATATAGACTAATAATAAAGGTTTGTAAATCCTCACTCCCAGGCAGGAGCATGACAAAGCCTTATCCGTGGCACGTCTTCTGGATTCGCATGCACATTGGATAACATCTGTGACACGTGTGCTGAGTCCGGACGCATATGTCACGACGTCTACGACACATCTTTTGCACCCCAACACACGTGGTACGACGTCTGTAGCACGTCTTCTGATGCCACGCTGGACGACATTGAGAGAAAATACTGGTCCCCTTATTGGCCCCTTTCACTAATCCCCTTTACTAATCCCCTTTTCTCCCCCCCCCCACCTCTTAATGATTCTATTGCTGGATCCTTTACTAAACCCCCTTAAATGGCTTCCACCTTCACTGGACCTTCCTTAACTGGTCCCCTCTTCACTGGTTCCCCTATCCTTCACCGATCCCCATTACTGGTCTCACCCTTACTGGTCCGTCTTTTATTCATCAACCCCCGGTCTCCCCTTCATTGGACCCCTCCTTCTCCTTCACCGGTCCTCCCTTCACCTGGTCCCTTTTCACAGGTCAAGCTTCTACCGGTCCCTCCTTCAATGGACTACCCCCTACCCTCTTTTCACCGGTTCCCATTGCTGGCCCCACCTTGACTGACTGGTCCCCTCTTGACTGGTCCCGTCTTTACGGGTCCTCCTTACTGGACCCCCGTCCTTCACCGGTCCCCCATTACTGGTCCAACCTTCACTGGTCGTCTGAATTCGGACAGGCCTTTCGCGACATCGGTGACACCTTTTTTGAACCCGGATGCCTGTTGATCAACATCGGTGACATGTGTTCTCAGCCCAAATGTGCTTTACGCGACATCGATGACACGTCGTGTGAATTCGGAACCCCTGGCACGACATCGGTGACACGTCGTCTGAATCCGGAGAGACCATTCGCGACATCGGTGACACCTCTTCTGAACCCAGGCACCTGATGAACGTCGTCGGTGACATATGCTCTCAAGCCGACCTTGTTACCCCTCTCAGCACGACGTAGGTGACACCTCGCCCTAACCCAGATGGCTACTACTCGCAGTTTTCGAAAGACCAGATGGACAGACGGATGGACAGACGGACGGGCATACGGAAGGACAGGCGGAAGGACAGACACAACCGCTTACTCTTTTATATATAGTAGGACATTCCGTTATCGCACTAGAACTCCGGAGTCGCCGCGCGAGGCAAGACTAGCCCCGCGCGGCCTGCTGCTGATGTGCCGCCCACGCGGCAAACGCGGCAGACGCGGTGGCAGCGAAAGTAATCCTTCGAGGCATTGTTGCCGCATTGCCACGTTGGCGATTGAGCGAGCGGACGGAGTGCCGCGTGAACTGTAGCACGCGGCAGTGGAAGCCGCGTACGCGGCTGCCGCAAAAGTGTGCGGAGGGCTTAAAGAAATTCCCCATTCGATACGAGTTATCACAGTTTTTGCTAGGCGTGAGTCACAGGTTGAATGCTGGCATCTATAGCGTTCAAGCTAAGTGCCGATCGCTTGAAACGAGTCTATTCTAATAGGCTGTGTCATAAGTTTTGCAACAAAATTTGTGTTCCAGCAAAAATAAGCTTATAGCACAAAGGAAAAATGATCGACTTAAGCTAAGTAATTGCCGTTATTCTCAGTGAGCTTCTGCCGCCTTCCATGCACTGAGTGGAGTAAATCTCTGTAGAATTTGGTCGGTTTCGACATGAAGGAGTCGCGTACTACCGCTGTGACCTCACCGAGTTCGGCGAAGTGCCTAACATGGAGGAAGTTATCCTTCGACCGAAGTAGACTGCAGTCAGACGGCGCAATGTCCGGGGTGTACGGTGGTTGCTTGATTTTAGTCCAGCCTATTTCCTAGATTTTTGCAGGCGTCTGAAGTGCCGTAAGCGGCCGGCCGTTGCTCTGGTGGAAGAAACATTGGCTCGTATCGACTTCTTTCTCCACTCATTTTTGCTGGAACTAGTCGAGTTGTTGGCAAAGGGAGCGGCGAGGGTGGGCAGACTACGTGGAGCAGCTCCCGGTGTATTGGGCCATCACACATCCCCACAAATACACAGCAGGACCTTCCTTTGGTGGAGATTCGGTTTTGACGTCAGAACCCGAAGCTCATTGCCTTCCAGCTATTGCTTTCCGGTTGTACAGTTGTGGTGAAGCATCCGCTTTTCACCTCTGGTAAAGGTACTGTTCAGGTCCCCCTCGCTTGAACCGGTGCAGAAGCTCTCGGCAGTCGGAAACACAGCGGTTTTCTTGGGTTTCCGTCAATGCATGAGGCGCTTTGGGGACCTACCATCTTTTGCAGCTGACGAGTGGTGGGGAGGTGTGATCAGCAGTCAGCATAGTGTGGTTTGAGAAGAATTCGACTTGATGGATTTACGTAGGCGCCCTTTATTTACGGCAGTTTGACTTCCAGGGAGTGGTTTGTCTTTGTTGCCCTCCTGGGCGGAAAGGAACTGCTGCCACCATCTCCAATAATTTATTCGGTTAGGAGTGAAGTTGTCAATGACTTCTTGAATGTACTTGACCTCGTCGCTGGGTTGCTGCCGAGTTTGAACTAATTGAAAATGAAATCACACAGATATTCACTTTAAGTGGTCATCATTCTAGAGAATAAAACTTTTCGACAACGCAAGTAAGGTTAGTGGCCCATAACTCAAAATGATCGCTAGGAAACAGGCTTTCAAACAAAATAATACTAATAATACTACTAATAATGCTAATACTTCACCGGGTTTGCTTTGAATTCCAGAAAAAAAACAGAAATCTTGCAACATTTATGACTCAACCTAGTATATCTTTGAAAGCGGACCACCTTGATTCACCAGACTTTATTGCTGAAAACAAACAAGGTGCATGCGTGTTATACACATACTCTTTAGAAAGCAAAGACGCCAGGAGACGGATTACACTACACTTAGGATTAATAATAGGTTCTAACTACAATGACTAAAATGAGAGGCTTCCATATGCAAAGTATCAGAATTTAACACTTGACGCGGGATCCAGTTTGCAGCTGCGCGAGCGGTCATCTATGTGCAGGCTGGGTTGGAAACTGTTCTTCGCTCTGCCAACTTTGCCGATAGACTCGCGAAGGTCTGCATGGCTTCGGCTGCCCTTAAAGACGTAGAGCTGAAGGACTGCCCGAAATATGAAGAAAAGCAGATGTACAGGGTGCGTAAAAAGTATTGACGCAGTAAATGACAGTTGTGGAAATAGTATTGCGCAGTAAGTTTTCAAATATTCACTTGAGAAATATGGAAAATGATCTTGCGAACACGATAGAGTAACTCGTAATTGACATTGGCTCCTTTACTGTGAATACAGAAGCGAAAACGACGGAAAAATTCATAAGCACGCGCCGCAAGTACTCGCTTGCATTTCGTCCTGTGCTTTTAACAGGGTAGCCTTCTGCGACTGGTCACTTCTGTTGAAAGTAGCACAGACCTCATTCTCCAAAATCGCCTAGAAAGAGTAATCCAGCGGATTCATGTTTAAGCTGTGTTCGTCTGAGAAGCTGTCCACACCTGCGCGCGTTACCTGTTTGCCGTTATCGGACAGGGATTGATAATTTTGGATTCGAACGTTATCGTGCTTGAACATATTGTAATCATTATTCTGTTATAACAGAGCCGTGGCTGACGTTTAGGTTGCTGACCTCTTTCCTCACCAACCGTTTCGAACAGCGCCTAATTCTCTTGTTAAGGAAATATTCAGTTCTTTGGCTAACAGACAAAAAAGGGCCACCGTAGCGACGATGGTCATGTTTCATCAGTTTTTTTCGTGATTGTTTTTTGAGCACAATACAGGAAACAAAAATAACACACAAAAACCTAGAGAGGTAGAAAGAGAAAGCTGGAGCTGAAACAAAATGCAGGTGCGTCAATACTTTTTACGCACCCTGTATCACAAGCGACATGCACATGACTCTTAAATAAACCCAGGATGTGTCGCATATTGAAGTCCGGCTCTAAATATTGTGTAGGCCGCCATTCTCAGGTGCGACCCGACGGCCACCAGCGACAGGTTGTCGCTGAGCTGTGCACGGCACCGTCACCGACAGCGTCACCGACGGGAGTATAAGGCCAATGTTATACTTCGGCGACGCGTCGGCCGACGTCGGCGACGCTGTGCTTTGCGGGCAGCTACGCACTGCGTGGCAGCCCGCCCAACACAGCGTCGCCGACGACGTCGCCGAGAGCTCCGCAGGGGGGTGTTATACTTCCGCCGCCGACGTCGCCACCGACGTCGCCACCGACGTCGCCACAGACGTCGCCACCGACGTCGCCACCGACGTCGCCACCGACGTCGTCCGTGGGTCGGTCGCCGCGCTGTGCACGGCGACGGGCCGTCGCCGGCCTCATTCAAGGCTGGGAAAAAATGCGCTCAGAGGGAGTATTTTGTTTGTGGGTGGGTTCTTCGTTCCCGGCACTGTCAACATCCTCGGCGGACCTCGAATTACGAAATCGAAAGTGCAAAAACGCCCATCTTGCGGGCACAAATGGTGCCTTTTTTACTCTTCATGTCCATTTAAAGTTAGTCACATGAGGACTTCACAGAATTCTTGTGGTTTTTAATATGTAGCAGTTCTATTCCAACGAAAAATGTTTTCTTTAAGGCTTGCAGAAAAATATGTAAAAAGTTACTTTGGTGTGTTCTTTAACAAACAACGAAATTGAGGCAGATAACAGAGTTTCAACAGAAAAAAGGCATAAAAATATACGTATCTCTACCTGATAGACGGAAGTGAGTGTTTTTTTTATACTGCCTAATTCTAATAATACTGGGTGTCTCAAGAAATGAATGCACTGTTAGAAAGGTGATAACTTTGGTCACAAAAAGGTACTGAAGAAGTTAAATGCTCATATAAAATCTTAAGCAAATAGGAATTTTTTGACGTATAAACGTATAGATTGCGCCATGCACACGTCTGTTTTTATCTGCTTTTTTGATGTTTAGAACTTGACAACGACGTGAAAGACACGTAGCATGCGAGTTTAGTGATTACAGAATTTAAATGTGGGCAGCAGACCTATTTTCCGAAACGGATTCTGGGGACTGATGAAGCAACATTAAAGCTGAATGGAGAGGTTAATCAGCATAACTGCAGCTACTGGGCGGCGGAAAAGGCTATTGGCCAATGGCGTATACCCCGCGGCATATCGCGGGCAGTGACTTCAGGGTATCGTGGGTCAGATAGCCTGCTATAGGCAAATTATAGCAGCTATGCCAGGGGGCGTAGCCCTGCTCATGGCGGACATAAATACCCGTTACGAGCGTACCAGGGTGGTCTTTTTTGTGGTAGTACATGGCAGTTCTGCTAATTGCAAACTCATTTGGTGTTGCTTCTTTCATCTCGCAATTGCATGATTTATTGCACTGAAAGACTCCGCAAAGTAACGCTTAGTTTGTGGCGTCTGTGGCGACGTCGGCGGCGTCTGTGGCGACGTCGGCTGCGTCTGTGGCGACGTCGGCGACGTCGCTGGTGACGTCAGCGTCGGCCGACGTCGGTGACGGGCCGTCGCTGACGTGTCGCAGCGTCGGCGACGCGTCGCCGAAGTATAACATAGGCCTAACACTCCCTGCGGAGCTGTGGGCGACGCCGTCGGCGACGCTGTGTTGCGCGGGTGCCAAGTACTGCGTAGCACGTCGCTGAAGTATAACATTATTACTTTATTTATTTAGGGTGCTGATCACGGATATGACAGCTGTTTACAAAATTTCGGTATATTAGGGCAGGAGGTATGGGTGAGTGAAGCTGTCCATGTTAGTGGGATCGCTTCCTTCTCCAATGTCGTCAGACTTATTTTTCAACCTCCGACTTCAACCTTTGATGGAAAGTATTGCAAGCAAAGTGATAATTTAGAAAAAGAGTGACAGACTCGGCTTAAATAATTTCCATAGGCGAAGTCTGGGCGAAATCGGTAGTCGTGATTTCGCCACCCTTAATACCACTGCCCAATAATACGATACCCTACCGCAGCCTAAATGTACTCTTCAGTTGCAAAATGGGAGCAGATCACAGAGCAGATCCCGTAACCTTCTCCGGAGTCGAACCCTCGACCCCCTCCCATAAGTCCACCTAGCTATCCACCACCATCCACCTATCCACCATGAATCACTTGAATGTACACTGCAACTTCATCTAGGAAACGTAGGAGATTATCATATTACTATAATTAAACTTTAATTTCAGCCTAATCGTTTTGAAAGTCAAGTTCAGAACGCGACAGGGCCATTCCAGGTGTCACGTTTGCCTTATCAGTCCGCTCTGAAGTGATACCATTTTTTGCAATTTTCGGACCACCCAGTGGCCCGTAGCAAAAGCAAAGCACAGTTCTGTGATTCTCGTCCGATGCCCTACAAAACCATATAGGTCTCGTTGAAAATCTTTAGGGGAATTTCATGGGCTTCCCTCGTTAGATTTTGACTTATCGCACGTGAAAATCAAGATTTGTTAACATTTCACCTCGAAGAGCTCAGCAAAGGTATATGATAGTTGTTGTCATGCGTTTATTCAAAAATGGGTTGGAAAAGAAGACAAAGGGTGTCTCTGACGATAAGCCACAAAATGCAAAAATACCAGCATGGATAAACCCGCCGCAGTCCTCATGCAAGGCGAGAACACTAACTTTCAATCTGGAAAATCTGACTGCTCTCGTACCAGCTGGTCCCATTCTTCACGGTTTTCTCGCGCAGATTATGATAAAATATTAGCTTATTTAAGTGACGTTTGCTGGTTTGTGGCTTTTCCATATAGTATAATAGTAGTACTGTAGTCTGTATGTAGTACAGTTAATGACATCTATGAAATGCTTCTTTTTATTCTAATGCATTCCACAAAATTATTTGTACCGGCTGTCGAATGCACGGAATCTAAGAAGTATCTCCCAGCCTATTTGTCCAATTTATGGTTAGATAAAATTTGTTTAAGGACTTGGGATAAAGGTGTTGCATTTCCCTCTGAGACAGATTGGAACAATTACGAAGTTCTCAGAAATCGCCTTTGCAGGAAACTCGATAAATGTAATTTCGCAATCGAATAGAGTCACAAATTCAGGCAACAAATTCCTGTTCTGCAAAATTTTAAAAGGCTCAAGTCCTATGATGGTGTTTGTCACTCGGCATCCATTCAATGCTGCGGAAATGGTTTTCTGAGTTCCTTACCAAAAGGACGATCAGGTACGGTTTAATGATTGTTTCTCCGAATCACATACGCCGACAAGTGGGGTGTTCCAAGGGGGTGTATTTTCGCCTGTCATCTTTATTCTATGTATAGACCTATGAAATCAGGTCTAAAGTAACCAACCTGGGTGTACAATGCAAGGTATTTGCGGATGATGTTAAAATATATGAGGATCTTGAAACTGGGGAAGATCGGAAAACACCTCAATGGTGAACCGGTGGTGTGCTTCTGAACCTTTGGTGGTTCTGCTTGCCGGCTTGGATTTAGCATTTGGTGGCGTGGTCTACTCACGATAGTCCAGCCATTTATTAGATAACGTACAATAGAACACGTACTCCCATATTTTCTCGCTTTCCGGCTATTTATGTTGAGCGAGTTCCCCGTATCTCATGTGTCAAACTTATAACAAATACAATGAAGGTCACGCGGAGCGACACACTCCGCACGTCCCAAAACATTTTTAATTCGTGGTTAACGAAAATATTAAATAAGATCTTTGGCGTTGCTTGATATTGACCACTCACTCAGTCAGTCACTTGACGCGGCTCTTTCTGGATAGAGGTCGACAGCACTGGATGGATGGCTAGAATGATAGTACCTTTCTGAAATGCGTAATTTCAAAACAGATTTTTTGTACAATTTGGCTATGTAAATTCCAGGTTTTTTATGGAATTTACAGAAACTTGGGATGCTGCATTGGCGTAGAGCTTATCCATGGATGCCAGAGATTTCTACGTACATGTAATCCACTGCCAAACTCTACCTCGTTGTATTACGGGCGCTAGGCGAACATAAGAGCGACGCGCACATTAGTGCTGTCCAAGAGACGGATGACTTTGCACTGCATGACAGTGGGCTGTCTAGTCCTCGTTCAGATTGCCTTACTGCTTTTCTAGCACTATCCCCAATAATAGACTTCCGCTTGTGGTGGCTTCTCTTTTTCATTCTTGAAAGAAGGCTTTGTTTGACACGCGATGTTGGCGTCATGATTGCTGCACGGCAGTCTTCCAAATTTTGTGGAATACATATCGATAAATCCCGTGTTATTTCTGGTGTGCGACCAGGCCGTAGTGGGCCTCTTTTCGCTTCATTCCGCTGATGATGTTTCCTACCGTGAAGTACACCTAAGTTGTATGTTAGTTCATCAGAGCGCTGTAATTGCATTAACCCTTTGCCGTGTATCAGAAAACCAAATACAGTTGGTACGTTGCGTAGGCCGGAGGGCAATACTATTGGTCGCATTGACAAGGCCATAATAGTAGTGTAGACTAATCCATACGTGCAGGATTCTGTGCTCCCTCGAAGATTCTGATTACATATACAAAGTTCCTGGTCTTAAGGGAATTGCTTGTCTTCTTCGTCAAGTAGAGCGGACAGAAAACCGTTGGTTGTTATCGGTTTAGTCTGCGCGCTCAGGTACGTTTCTTTGCCGTACCATGTGCTTACTTTACCTGACACTGTGTTGGTTTGCAGCCCCTTGATGTGTCCACCGATCCCGGAGATAGTGCTCATCTGGGTACGGTTTTCAAGTCCAAGGCCGCCTGCAGTTTGCTCTATTATTATGGTCTTTTGAAATCCTGTACCGAAAAAGAACAATACTTTCTTGATATTTCCCATAGTCTTATTCGAGACATTTTTCTCAGCTGTCATGAAAACAGTTTGCTCCTTGTTATCATAGTAGTGAAGCTCGATGCAGTCGATTCTTTATTGACGACGTTTCGGGCCTTAAGCCCTTCTTCATTTCCAAAATAACCGTGCCGCCTATACACTATACATTCCATTCACTCAATAGCAACAAATGAGGCATCTGTTTCAAGAAACTGTTTTTTTTCTGTTTTTTTTTTTGTTTCACGGCAGAAGTACTCCGTTGCCTATTACGAGCAAACCTGAACGACGATGTTGTCCTGGTTAACATACCGGGAAACAACATCAAACGGCTTCTTGTTCGGAATAGGTGTTACGACCGTACTTGTGTGATGAGGAATTGCGTTATCTGCCCATTTGGGAGAGATGGAGATTGCGCACAAAAAGGTGTTGTCTACCAAATCCAGTGCTTAACCTGTGGCGAGCTATACATAGGTGAAACAGGAAGAGTACTTAGTGTTCGCATCAATGAACACCTAGCTGGGAAATTGAAGCGAAGCTTGTTAACCTCACTGGGTGAACATCGACAAGAAGGCCATGGCGGAAACGACTTTGACATTAAATGCACTGTGTTGCTACATGAAGATGAAATCGGTACCAGAAAGACTCTTGAGGCTTTCTGGATTCGGGAGCGTAATCCAGCGATGAACAACCGAAACGAGTGCATTTCAATAACCAGCGACTTCTTGCCCTTCATCCCGTTGTGTGAGCTCTGAGACTGCGCAGTCTATACTTATTAGTATAGATCTGCATGGCAGGTCCCAGTTGCTCACTGATGGTCTTATAGCTGAGCCCCCCTCTCATCGCTGGTGGAACAACGGTGAGTTTGGTATGCTTTAGACGGGCACCCCTTGACATTCGTGGGAACCCATTGTAACTAGAGTTGTGAAGAAGTATGCCTTTGACGGAATGAGCTTCTGGATCTAAGGTTTCGAACTACTTTCAGGCCTTTGAAAAAGACGAGTTGTGTCGAAACGTCGGCCGAAATAAAAGTTATACCACCATAACAAACCTGCATGGCAGAGAAGGATCAAATATATTGTTTCAAGAAATTTGCCCTTTGCTTGGATCTAACTGCTACTGATTCTTTATGGCGCATGAACTGTGAAAGTTTCCATTTCTAGGTGAATATTTATTCGATTCCTTTGACACAAACCTCTTTCTCGATTAAATTGAGCACCTCGTTGTGCTTTGCAGGAAACCACATGACGGTACCAGTGTTCTTCGATGCTGAGAAGCGCATTGGATCGGTTATTCTGGCGAGTATCGAATGTTGAGCTGCTGTTGCTCTCAATCGACTTGGAAAAACACACACTTATGCCACGCATTTGACCGCATTTTGGGCAATTGCGCTTCTGGCAATCATAACTGTTGCGATTTGGCCTCTTTAATGTTCTCCGGGAAATAACGTCGGAAACCTTCCTGTTCTGAAAAGAACTGCGATTTGGTAGTTCACACAGATGACAACGTCTCTCGGTCATAGGAGCTGTTGCATTGCTCGTTTTTCGGAAACGCCTGATAGGATGACCACTGTCACCATGGTGTTTCAGGTGTGATTCTACGAATCTCTGAGCGTTGATTTATTTTTTAAGGTGATCCATGAATTGGTCTATTTTGACTTCGTCTTCATGTTGAGTAGCGACCAACACGATCTTTACTATCGGGAATTTTTCAAGAATATTTTCCGTCCACTTTGCGTTTTGAATCTTCCGAATATCTTGTCCAGCGAAGACGATGCGGTTAATCACCATTCTGATGTGGTCAAATGTCTGCGTACGACTGTTCGCATCATTCTTGGCAGTAGGCAGGTCCATCAATGTTTGAACCATTTCTACCCTATTCGTTGACCACCTCCCATATTTCTTCCTGAGCGCCTCAACCATGCATGTGTAGTTGGATGGGATGAGCTGGATTACTTTGACAGTGATTCCAGCTCTCCCTTTTTTAGAGCATCACCTATCTAGTTCTCCATGCCTTTGCCCGGTGGAATTTCCGTTTTAGACTGATGGAGAGGTGTATTCTACATCTGTGTTGGTTCTACCCAACCTTCTTGCCAGTTTGCTGAATTGATTTTTTGCTTCATTTACTCTTGTTCCAAGCATTCTTCAAAATTCATTGGCTTTTGCGATTCTCTCGCTATAACTTGTCTCACTCTCCATTTCTTCAATCTCGGAGGTGAGGTCTTTTTTGCTGATCCTCGATATTTCATCATCGAAATAGTCGAATTCGCTTCTGAGCTCGCGGCGAGTAGAAATACTCTGCACTATAGTCTTATTGCTCCCCTGCAGCAAATTCGCCTTGCTGCGTACGCAGAGCCAAAAGCACAGCTCGTTTGGTCATTTACAAAAGACTAAGGACACACTTGCTGTTACGCGTCCTTATTCGAGCGTTTCAGCAGAACCAGTTACTGATCTATGGTACTTCGCTGTTTAGGCCTGTTTTTCTGAACCTGCGGTGGGGTTCTGCTCTCGGACTTAGTTTTCGCCCTTGGTGACATCTATTTAGTGCAATCATTTATTAGATAATATGTAGTAGAATACATACATCCTATTTCCTCGCTCTCCAGCTATTTATGTCGAGCGAGTGATACCATTCCCATATCAATCGCATGCCTACCCTTGAAGCTTGCTACTGATAAGGGCCCTTTACCCGGTATCTTCCATGTGAAACTTATAGCGAATACAATTGTGGTCACGCGGAGCGAGACAAATGTGCTATGGATGCGGTATACAAATGGTTGGTTGAATGGAAATTGCCGCTGTCGGCAGAAAAGTCCAAATTCCTCTCTTCCCTCAATTTCTTGTGGGGACAATAACCATCGATTAAATGAGGTTCCACTGGATCTTTTTTCAGAATGTGCATGACCTTGAGTTGTCATCACGCTGAACTTAAGTTTTTCTGATTACATCAGCGAGATAACTTAAAAGACCGCACGTAAACACATAACTTGTTCAGATCCCCGGGGATAAAAATCCATTAATACTAATCAAGGCCTGCAAACCTTCACTCGCCCCATTCTTGAATATGGCACCTCAGTTTAGTCGCCACGCAAGAAGATCCTTATCAGAGCTCCAGAAAAGGTTCAAAATGGCTGCACGCGTAAGTCAGTGTTGCGAGACCACGGACTTAACTATAGCCGAATACCAAATAGCAATGCGAGAACCAATTTTCTGGGGCTTCGCACTTTGGACCTCAGGAGAAAGCGTAGTGGCCTAGTACTGCTTTTTAAAATTTTGCATAAATTGATATGCGTAGATAAGGGGGAGCTGTTTTCATTTCAAGTTTCAGCGACATGAGGGGGCACTTTGAAGACCTGCCTCCTCACTGGACCTAGACCAAACCTCAGATTGCATTTATTCTGTCATCGAGCCACTTCAGAGTACAATAATGTTTCGAAATGTTTAACCATTCCCAATACATTTTAAAGGTTTAAAAGACTAGTGAACCAGCTTCTGACCGAGGCATAGTTGCTCTGAACAGCTTTTTTTAGCCTTTTTAAAACTGAGTCTATTGTTGTTTCATATTCAAGTTTATGTTCGCATGGCAGTATTTTCTTGCGCTGTTCATGTAGCAAGTAAATTAAAATTAAAATGGCCGTATAACGTGCCTTTAACTATGTCATAATCAACAAAAGGCTATATCGCGCACATCTTTGTAAATTGTAAGTCCGGAAGCTGGCCTTATTTACACATAATTTGTAATGTAGGTCCAATGTCTCATTTTATGCGTGCATTTCCAATGTTCACGTCGCGAAATAAACAAATAAATAAATAAACTCCGTAACAGCTGCTGTATTTTTAGTCGCCTTCTACCCCGCCTGATATATAAACCACTTAATAGCAACCTTGTCGCTAAGATGTGCGTGATATAGCCTTTTGTTAATTATTACAGGCAGCTGAGGCTCACGGAATGGAGCGATATGAGGTAAATTTGATATCAAATGGATCGTTATGTAAAGGCAAGCCTAAAATCGACACAAGCTCTATTTCCGACCACGTTTCCATTTTTAAAATTCAGCTGGCAGGTCTACTTCTACCAGTGGGCACAAATAAGTGAGGCGGTATGTAGTGTCTCATGGCAATGTATTATAATTAGGGCTTCCGTCCCAGTATTCAGCATCACTGTAGGGGTTATATTCACTTTTCTCATGGTTGCGAAAAGAGTCACAGTCGTCGATATTCTCTTTGTCTCTCGGCGGTGACTAGCGGGATATGGAATCTCCCATGTCACAGTTTCCCATTCCCAGAAGGAAGAAGAAAAGCGCGTTCGAAAGGACGAGAAGCTTCATAGATTACATCGCTGTAAAATCGCTCGGCTCAACAGCATGCTGTGGAGTTCATGAGTAAGGCCGAAACTGCTTCCATCACTCAAAACTATTTAAAGGAGGAGCTCAATTGTTGCTATTTTTCATTCCCCTGGCTGAATGTGTTTTCATACTAGACTAATATCGTAAGAGCAGGTTCCTAATCTAAAGGCCGGTGCGAAGTTGTTCCTCTCGGAACGCGCGGCACGTCTCACAGATCGCAGTTCTCATGCGCAGACGAGTCATGCAGCCCTCACGGCCGCCGTTGACCGGTCGCTGAATCTGCTTGAGTGCAGTTGCTCGAGTCCTCTGGTAGTAGGTGTGGCGTGATTCTTGTTCGAGGACCTTCATCTCTCATGAAGACCCGAGCGATTATGACGTATTCGGAACAGTTATGTTGTTAGAAAAGGATTTCGTTGGGAGAATGAATTCCTTCAAATTAGCTTTTTTTGTTGTTGTTTTTTTCGCACGATGCGAATAGTGCAACAGCCGCAATGAAGTGCTTCGATAGTTTAGTTGAGCTCGTAGACAGTTTTAGCCTAGCGCCTTTTAGAGCTAGAGGAACAGGTGCTAAGCTGAAGGTTCCAGCTACTGACATGTTCGCCATAAAAGCTTTCCCATAAAGGTCTTTCCGCCACTCAACAGGCTGCTTAATGAGAACATGTTCTCGTTACCGCTTTCTGCTTTTGAAAAAAAAACTGATTTCATCTCGTAGACCCTTAGGGCTTTTATGATGAAATCGTTCCTCGTTTGTAGTTTAATTACCATGTTTCCTACACCGCTGCGTTGTATCCTTGTATCCTTGATGTTATTCTAGTGCTTCCTATACTATGTTTCCTTGAAGCTTACTAATGTTGTACTAAGTTTTGTGAGCTTTCTAGTGTTTTGTTTCGCTTCTAGATTTTGCTATGACTTGCGTGGGCATCTTTTGCGCCTCCAAAGATAAAGATAAAGATAGCCTGCATAACCGCGGAAGCACTCAGCCTATTTCTAAGGATCGGTTGCAGAGTGTCCAGTGTAGACGAACCACACAAAAATGGGTTTTGAGGAGCTGCTCGAGCTGCTCACGCATTTCTCTCCACCGATCGGACAGCGTACCACGATCACGAGCTAGACCTGAAGGGATGTGTGCTGCGTGTCGCCACCCGCTAGTGATCAAGGGCCAGCCACTGTTGACAGATGGCGCGGAGGTCTGCGGCCAAATATCCCTTATCGTAAGAAGCAAGTACACACGCAAATACATACACCAGAGATTGTCCGCCTCTGATGAGCACAGAAGCCCTGGTCGGTCTGGCTCTTGACATTTGTTGGATTCGCAAAATTTTCGGAGAGAAAACTGTTGCTGGATGATTGCACTCGCCTTATTCAAGCCTCAAGTGGCTGCTACCGAGGATACATAAATGCTCGTGCAGTGTTTCTTTGGTGCTCTTGCAGTGTTGCAATGCTCTTGCAGTGTTTCTTTGGTTGCGATCGAACTCTAGCGCCAGTCGGGGGTCGAGCCCATACCTCATGCCAAGATGCTGCCCCTGCACCATTGACGCATGCACCATCCACTAGTGCTCGATTTTCGCTCATAACCAAGTATCGTTGCAGTAGCTTATTTTTCGCACACACAAAAAATCCGATCGAAAAGGAGTTGATCCCGCTCTTTAAAACTGCTCAAATAATAGCGCTGTCAAACCCGACACTTTGCCAGTGAAACCACATGGGTCCCAGTGAAAATTAGGCACTCAGCGTTTATGAAAATGTTTAGTGCAGGAGATGTTTTGACTTCAGTGGCTGTTCAGCTCATTTGGAATGGAGGTCTTTTTGCGTGTATTTGAGTCATATTCGTCACCCTGCAACAGATTTCTGCGCGAGCTTCACACCACAACGGGCGTCATAATCCATTCACCGACACAGGGCAGATGCCTACTTTCTGCAACTGCCTCGAAGCAGCAATCAACTAGTAAGGCGCAGTCGAAGCACCACTACTAGGACTTCTTGAACTCCTATCCCTATACTCCGTCCGCAGTTAGGCATCTCCGATGGGTGACCCACCGGCTGTTATAGGAGGCGAGAACCACTTTACGACATTACAGCGAAACCCAAATAGATGGCCTTCCTCCGTGCATCGGATCGAGCGGTCAACAAGCCTCCCGGCTGCCATTACCATTAAGCACCGGCAGGGTTCATGTGCGATCCGGTGGCTGCTTCGCGTAGGCACGGTTTAACGCCACTGAGGAGGCTGCCACGTGTTGCACTGAAAAGCTGAAGATCATAAAGCGCGGCAAATCTGCAGAAGACACGGAACTGTTGATCGCTGATGTGTGGGTAATCATTGCCGCACGCTGATGTTTTTTTAGAGGCTAGCTGTGAGGTGATTTGGAGATTGAAGCACAGGAACAACAAAAAGAATCGGCGCCGTTACAGGGGAACTAGGAAGGAAGCTAGCGCTGGTGTAGAAACATTAAAATTCAAAAATTAAGGTAGCTTAGCTCCTCGCCGTAGTTTCACTTCATGCGTTTTGTGAAACAGCGTTTATTTTCTTGGGAAAATAGTAGCTCATTTTGTTCATCAGCACTTCCTTCATAAATGAGTGGGTAAGCATTGGCACCGACATTTCCCCTCAGCGCAAACGTTAGTGGTGACTGGCACCTGCCCTCACTCTTTCCACAAGAACTTCCTCAAATCCGACGACGATCGACAGCAGGGTGTGCAAAGAAATGAAGTCCGAAATCTCGTAAATCGCAATTACAAAAAACCGTTGTAAAGCGTAAATCGTGAGAAGTTGCTGGCGCGTACTTCTAACATTATATTTCTGGAAGCATTTTCTGGTTACGGTAATTAATGGTAATTCATTATTTATTATATTTACAGCCTTAAACTCAGCTTAAGCTAAGCACATTTCTAGCCAGCTGGACGCTTCTAAAATCAACTGACTCCCTTCAAACAAGAATGGACACCTCAAGTTCTAACAAATCGTTGATTTTAGAAGTTTATTTTAAAAAAGCATATCCACGGCAACCAAAAAAGCACAACCGTTTTTGTGATCCTATCAACTTCGATTTCGACATATACCATTTTCCCTTTAAACGGGATGCTTCACATGTTAACCGGGCGTTTTCCATTATAAACCGAACATTTTTAAGCATGCTTTTCAAGCAGTTTGTTACAAAACAAGCTGCATCTGAACCCCCTGCTGTTTATAAATCAAAGATCACATTTACGAAAATTTACGATTTACGATCCAAAATTTCGTAAATCTTAAAACGGCGAAATTGTAAAAATGTAAATCGAAAATCGTAATTATGCACACCACTGATCGGCAGTAAACTTGTTTGAAAGGGAAAAACACTGTTTTGTCCATCTCCTGATGGGTGAAAGTTACGAAAACAGGAAAGAAATAAAACTGTATTGAAGAGAAGAGAAGTCCTATCGAATCAGCTCCGGATCCTAAATCTTCGCCTCTCCTTCGTTGGCTGAGTTCCTTTCTATAAAAAGGGCGATTACCGCTTGCTTACACACCGCCGATGCACAAGTATGGTGGCAAAACATAACATAACAAACATATCCGATAAAGGTAGAAGTTGGTTGCCCGTAGTTGGGGATCACAATCGGTAGAACACCACTGGTTCATGAGCGAGCATGAGCGTCGCCCACCAATTCCTCCATTCATCCACCACCGGCGCTCACTATCCCTAGCACTGTTTGTGTGCGCCGCCCTTGTGCTGAGATTTCGCGTGTTCTTTGTTTTGGCTGCTGGCTAGGCTACCGTGGCTTCCCACTCGCCAACGGCCTCTTGAGCTAGCCGTCTCGAGGACGGCGCTGCTCGAAGCCTTCGCACAGCGATCTCCCGCACTTCCTTCGTCCCGCTCCTCACAGCGGTCGCGCCCTCTCTTGAAACCCCGCAAACCGTCCTCATACCATGTCCGTGGTCGACTTCTAGCACTTCTCGTATTTGAATGTGTTAGGAGCACTTGTTCTGCACTTAAGAAAGTGTTTCTGCCTTCCTTTCGGGTGATTATCACACCAGCTGACTCGTCTAGCTGAACAACGACAAGGTTCCGCTGAGTAGTGAGGAGGAAGGGATTCAAAGGCTGTAAAGGAAGCATCGTTGCACGAAAAGCGGGCACTGCATGCGCATTTGTTGTTTCGATTTCCCCATGTTGCACAGGAAAAAAACAGAAATTCGAAAGTGCATTAGAGATCACGCGGATTCATGATAGCATATTACAGTTTGAAAGCACCTCGTTCCTTTAAACAGTTCTATACGTGAAAGGCTCTCAGTCTTCTAAAAATAGTAGAGCACTTTGCTACCCTTTTGATTTTTCAACCCATTGAAGCCTACTTAACACTTATTCTGTACTGAATATATCCCGCACAGCGACTATGAGTGGTACAAAAAGACAGACGCAGGAACAAACGGAAAAATTGTCGTAGAACCCAACCTCCTCCTCTCTCTGGGCTCTAAGCCTCCCGTACCGCATCGTCCTTGGCACTTTCCAAAAACGAAGAGGAGGTTACAAAAAGCAGCCCATGTCTGCATTTCGGGGTCAGCACACGGAGCTGCTTATTTTCGGTACTCAGGAACCTACCCGCATCCAAAACACGTGTCGCAGGTGTCCTGAAGGGAGCGCGCCCTTGCTCTGGTGTTCAGCCCAACCCCACTCTGCCTTCGCAGAAACGCATTCGGTGTTGATCTGTGACTAATGGTAAGAGGAAGAGAGTAGAGGAAGGCCCTGGTCGAGCTGGTCTTAATTTCAGAGCCTTCTCGGAGCAATGGAATGATTACCGGATTGTGATCACTAAGGTGATTACCGGAAGGAATATGCTGCCAGCTTCGCCTTTCCTCATCGCAGTTCATTTAATGCATGCATACTTAGTTGTTGAGTAATGACAGAATCAAGGTGTTTCCAGCGCTATCCACCCCACGGTGGGTCCCCGTGCTTGTAATATTAACGTCGGGCCACCCTCTATGCGTCTCTGGCTAAATGTGGCTTAGTAGATCCAGCGCTACAAAGATACATCCAATTGCCCTAGTATTTCCGGCGACGACGCCAAACGTGTGGCGTGGCCGGATTGTTTACAGCTTGGAGGACAGATCAGAGCAGATACCTCGGCGCTGTGGCCTTTACAACGGCGGCTTGGATCTGGCGGACAAATGGCTCCACTTGGCTGGGCTGTTCTCGCAGTGGAGACTCCACAGTCGCAGCGAGACCTCGTCTGTCCGGCCACATTCCACGCCACTCTGCTTTCAAAGACCACTTGAATCATACACGTGAAGGACCGCGATCTTGATCACTCTGTGTGTATTGAGGGCTCCCCTGTCTTCATTGAATGCCTACCCATGTTTGGCGCATTGTTCTGCTCTTCTTCCATATGTTGATTCCAGAATGTCCGCAATCGAAGTCACCCACGAAGCGAAGGTATGGGACTGGCCACTTCAGAGCCACGAAGGCGTTGTTAAGGTGACACTTTTGTATATTCGAACAAACTTCACATTACCAGGAGCAAGCTAATGCACTGAGTAGGCAAATGAGCAGTGTTCAGGTTATCAACACCAACGACAAGTTCGAGGTTGGTCTTGACGCTCAGTTCTTCTCACCGAAAGAAATTGAAGTCAAGGTGTGCGGACAAGATCTCCTGATCAACTGCAGACACGAGGTTTGTCAAGTCTCATCTGATGGGAACTGATGCGACTCAGTTAATGACAGTAACTCCCATACATATCTTTGAAGCTTTTCACCCACTGTATTTCTCCTTAAGTTATTGCTTCCAAATCAGGGAAGTATTGAGCTCGCTGAAAATGCGCCTTGGAGACCATTCAGTAAGTCGCTTATGAGATAACCTCTAATTGGGTTATTAGCGCTTTAACCGTCTTTAATAGTAAAATTAACACTATGACAAATTAGAAAGACTTCTAGAAGCAAGTTCCGCCTCAGTTAAACAGTCGCATCTGTCAATGGCCATCCATTTATTTAACTCCCGTGAAAGAAGTCGGCCAATTTCTAGACTTTACTGAATACGGATAAGGAATAACGGACGGCGTTACTCAATACCTTGGGATGCGCCACGCATTCTACTTTTACGGGATGTCGTAGAGGCGATTTGAATGCGTATTCGGCCATACAGCGACCCGCGGAGGCCAGCCGATGAACAAGTCAGCGCTTTGCTCTTCCCAGACAAGTCTGGTACCAATTCGATGACCCCGGATGCATGGACGGCTTGATTGGCCTGGGCAGGGAATCCGAACCAGGAACCTGGTATCGAGTGCACACGAAGCCGGCACCTTCCCCCCACTGCGGCACACGGCCCAGACTTTACTATTTGACGAAATTTTCGAGAGAATATTAGTTATGTGCAATCAGCGAGATGCACATAGCAAATGATTCCCCATAGAGCGACGCGCCTCTGGTAGGTCAATTTGTCTTTTTTCTAATGGCGTAAGGAAGTCTCTGTTCAGAGCGGCTAGAGTTCTTTTGTGATCAGCAAGCATGACTGGTTGCAATTCTTGGTTGGCTTGCAGGAGGGACGAACCTCCGTCGATTTCTGGTGCGTGGCGAGACGGGACCGCATCACTTGCGCCCTATCCGTTGCAAAGCCGATGTAATGCAAAAAGGGGTCTTCCTTTCACATGCCACCTGTCACATCGCATCGCCTTCACGTAGTCGATAAGTACCACTGAGCATCCGTTCGTTTTCATTTTTCACGAACGGAACGAGCGCTTAGGCGCTTCTGAAGGACGTCCTCATCAACTATTAATAACTGACCGTCCTCACCATCTATATCTCTGGCAATAAACATTCTGTTGACACCTGAGGAATTGGATGGTCTTGGGGGTTTTCAACGAATGTGGTGCTTCTTTGCGACGCATTGTAAAGGAGGGGATCTGGCTTTGCCAGTTCTGTGAGCCAACCCTTCTGCAAATGAATGAAGAAAGTGGATTTTGTGCTACTCCGATTACGTTTTGCCACATACTCTGTTGACACTGGGCCTGACAGTGTGCAAACACAGCTCCGAGCAGCAGTTTCCCTGCTAAGAACTGAGCAAGAGTCGTCGAGGCGTGGCTCTGATGGCCGTACTAACTCCTCCCATCTGTTACTTCTGGCAGTTTAAGAATGCTTGGTCGCTTCTAGAATTCGGCAAAGGCTGAGCCCATCTCAGCACGGACAGAACGTATGAATGACGTCGCTCCACACTGTTACAATGATGAGCGTCAATGTTTTCTTAACGCCTGAAGAAGCGACCTCATCAATCAAGCGTTTCGGCAACGTAACGCTCACAATGTGAGGAGAACCGTAAACCCAATCATCATCGAAGCTGCTAAAGCCAATCGAGATGTCGAATGAGGGAGACCTTCCAGACTTGGAAATTTGGATAGAAGTGCGGAAATTCTGCTCACCCTCTCCTTCTCCTTTCATCTGATCATTCATCTCAAAAACTGGTCGAACTTGGAACTAAACGCTTCGAACAGTTCAACAGTAGCCTCTTCGAACTTCTCAGATCCGTTAGCAAAGTGCGTCATAAATCGAATTAGACAACATTGCAACCCAACTACTGCGTTCAATGCAGTGGAGAAGGAAAATGACTTGATACCTGTTAGTGTTTTACTTTGTGCCGTTCGAGGTTGTTATGGTGGACCTTTATTGCCAGGCCTAACGTTTCGACGCTTCCGACCATAACAACCTCGAACGGCACAAAGTAAAACACTAACAACTATCTACATTGCCGAGGTTTTATGACGAGAGAAGCTGGAGACTGACTTGATACCATTTATCTCATCTTTCGGGAGACCGCAAGCAAGCGTTTTCTGCAGAGGCCTGCTTTCAATTGTTTTTTCTTCACATAGCGAAGCCGATCATCAAACACACTCATTCGCAACGTTTATGCCTTGTGCACTGGTGTGATTAGATCGGTCGATTCCTGACTGAGAATGTTATTAATGGCGGAAGACAATGCTTGCAACTGCTCGTTTGGTGTTCGGACGACTTTTACTGAAACAACCTGTCTCTCCGACAGATTGAAAGCTGGTAATGTGATACATGAAAAAGCGCACAGAAATATCCGAAATGTGATCGAAAGTGTTGGGCGTATAACAATTTATTGCTTTATTAGCGACCTACGCCTCACATTCAGTCCTCTATGCTGCCGTTGTTGAAAATACGTTTTAATGGAGTTTCTGCTGAGACTGGAGTATGGCATGAACTGAAAGCGCTAAATTCATGGACTGAATGCCTTCCTTGAGCCCATCCGATTCTTTGCATGAAGCTCTCGAGAAGGTGCCTGCGCCGAAACTCCATCCAATAAAGCGCCGCGACACCTCGTTTTGAGGAATACTCAAGTGCATTGAGGCGACTCTTCTGCCTCTTCTTCATACATATTAGTCCCCAACAAGGTGAAGAGTCACTTGTATGAATCTGGGACGTGCAGTGTACGATAACGATGTGTGTTTCTGAAAGAAATACGCACATCTCAAAAGAAAAAGTTGCACAGGGCGATTGTTCTTGGATGGCTGGTGAGGATTGCTTTGGCCTACGTAAAAGGTGGGGATAAGCGCAGATTCAACGGCAACTAGTGGTGCACATCTCGGATACGTCCGCTTCTTCAATAAATTTAGCCACATGTTGTACTCATTAGGGTTGGCATGAGCGGCAACGCTCACAAGACCCTGGGCAAGCCAGAAACACTAGAGAGAGCTGAAGAGTTCGCCGTGCAATGTATAAGTGCCGATTCCAGTCGCGTTCGGGTGAGTTCGGGACGATCGCTCGCGAAGTGCACCGTGCCTACAAGCTGCCCCACGACGTCGACGTGTCCACGGTGAAGAGTCATCTGACGAACTCCGGGGTGCTCAGCATAACCGCGGCGAAGAAGAAGTGACCGCCTCGCCACCCGCCGCCGCTTTTCCTGCTCAACTCCGTCAGTCCAACAGCAATGTGCTTTGAACAGTTTCACTGTTTCGAATGTATGTATGCATAATTTTATATAATTATTATTGATAAAGTAAATCTGGACATACTGCCGAGTGCTTCTTCTAGAAATAGTTTCACATATCTTGCAGAAATTGAGCATGGTACAGCTTGAAGCAGATGTTGAACAAAATCACCAATCGGTCGCCTATTGGAACCTAACAACAAGTCCTGGTAGACGACTTTCGCGCAGAGTGAAACACCCAGCAACAAGATCACAAGCAGAATACTGTTAATAAAGCATATAGATCACATCGCCCTTCTCCACACGAGAAGAAATAATCACTTTTATACGGAACAATGCTCGTACGCACGTTGTCTACAAAGCAAGAAAGCGCAGGATGATAGGGTTAGGGATGAGAAAACCCTTCTGGTGGTTTCCGTAAGCGAACAGAGCTGCCGAAGTGAAATGAGAAGAGGCAGGGAAGGAGCGGAGAGTTAGAACGTCTCGAATCTGTGCATAAACGATGGTGCGTCTCGTGCTCGGTTGGCACGAGCGCAGGCTGAGCTGATCTGATCGTTCAGGTTGGAGGGTCCGCAGCTGAACACTCCGATATCGGCCATCTGAAAACAATCATTGACGGACATCTTTAAAGTGGTAGAGACAGTTGCGAGGTAAGAGATATAGTGCTAATCTTGTTCCCTAATGTCCACGCTGAAACGAAAGAATGAGCTCCGCTTTCGCCCAGTTTGCGCATGTAGATGACCTTTAGTACAGGAAGCTGCGGCGGCACACCGCCCATGGAAGTGATGTCTGCTTTCAGCAGCTAGTACCTCTCAAACTCTTTCATAATCACTTCTGTTTACTCTATGTCTCGCCAGGGCTACCGCTCCCACGTTCGCTTCGCCAGCCAGTCTCTCCAGTTCCTGTCCTTCAGTCGAGAAGATAACAGGGTAAGCAACGGAGGAAGCGAAATGGCTAACTCTGAAAGGAATTTTTGCCAACAATCAGGTATGAGAAATCAGAACTGAACAACCTGTGAAAAGTATTGAAAAGGAAACTTTGATTTCGTAATAAGGTGGGAAGGGACGTTGGAATTTGTAGCTTGATGAATGGTGGTGGTGAACTGGCGTCCACTGAAAGTAACAAAGCTGACTCATTGGGTGAGATTCCTTCTAAGGCATACAGCAAGCGTCAGATCTGGTATAGCATATATCTTCAGAAGCCCCCTGGACTTTGCTTTATGCTGATGACGTAATGCTCGTTCGCGATGATAAAGGTGAGCTCGAGCGAGAGGTGCAAGCTTGGTGTGAGCGGTTTGGACTCAGATTGAACGTAAAGAAGACCGGATATCTAACGACGGACGTTAGTGTGTTCAGCTCCATCAAGGTTAATGGCATCGAGCTCCCATGCACCTCGGTCTTTAACTCCCTGGGATCGGCTGCCGCGTCTGACGGCAAACTGATGGTTGTTGTGAACTCACGCGTGAGCGCAGCTTGGTCCAAGTGGCGCTCGTTGACTGGCGTGTTCTGCGATAGGAAGATACCAGAGCGCTTTAAGTCGAAGATCTACAGAGCAGTCGTCCGGCCGGTAGCAGTGTACGGCGCTGAGTGTTGGCCTGCGACTAAGGAAGTTGAAAAGCGCGTCAGCGTCATGGAGACGAAGATGCTGCGCTGGACGGCAGGAGTCACGCGCATGGACCGCATCCGAAACGATGCTATTCGGCAGAAGTTCGGTGTCGCGCCGATAGCTGACAAGATGCGCGAAGCCCGCTTACGATGGTGCGGCCACGTTCTGCATAGAAAAGAAGACAGCGTCCGCAAGATAGACCTTAACTTCGAGGTAATTGGAAAGCGGCCTAGAGCCCGCCCGCCCGAAACAGCGCTGGGCTGATACGGTACACACGGATCTGAAAGTTATTGGTGTTCAGCCCGATCTAGCGCTGGATCGAGGAAGGTGCCGTCATGACACCAGGATAGCGGACCCGCTACGAGGCGAGACAAACGCTGAAGAAGAAGAAGAAGAAGAAGAAGAAGAAGAAGAAGAAGAAGAAGAAGAAGGAGAACTACGGTTTTGTCAAAGGTAGAAACAGCGCTCCTTCCGTCTCTAAATTGACCATAAGGCATTGAAGAGAAGCATGTAGCAGGTATTTATTTATTTATTTATTTATTTATTTATTTATTTATTTATTTATTTATTTATTTATTTATTTATTTATTCAGAAAGATGCACAAATTTGACGAAGTTCCACTAAAGAAATTGCTTTAAAAAGTTAAAGCCGTAGGAATCCACCCCACGGTAGTTAACTGGATCCGGCACTTCCTGACGCAAGAACAAATCAAGGTACATAAGATCAAGAACGAGTTCTCTAAAGTATTTCCAGTATTAAGTAATGTTCCGCAAGGCGAAATGCTTTCCCTAATCGTATTCTTGTTGTCTAAATTTGAACTCCTGAAGCACGTCAGTAATCTGTGTCTCAATACAGAACAAGGACACTGTCCTGCTGGAAGACGCTCAACAACTTCACCAGGAAATTTATGGTGAGGTACTATTCAATGAAATAATCCTAGTACCCACTGCGTTTTATCCCTTATTCTATTCAATATCTATACCCACGAACTACTGTCACTAAAACTGAGATCAGGAGTGAAATGCGTAACTTTTGCAGATGACTTAAAAGTTTACCATACTCACCAGCCCATGATCAAAACCTTCTTCAACGAGCCATAGATGCTGTTGATCGCTGGCTTCATGAGTGGCAGCTCCCGTAGTCAAAAGAAAAAAACCCAGGTGGTACATTCGGGAAGAACAAATCCCGGCTACACATAAAAGCCAAGCGAAAATGAGATACCAAGCACTGATCAAGCAAGAGATCTTGGGTTTCTCCTCGATGCAAATTTGACCTTGTACGCGCATTGTAAACAAACTGCAAATAAAGCGATGGCTATAGTACACAATCCCTTTAGAAGCCTTTCCACAAAAAAACCCCTGTTCTTGTCAAAGCCTATAAGACACGTTAGGCCGATACTTGAGTATGGAACAACAATATTTTATCCATGAAGGAAGAAAAACAGACATGAAACAGTCCAAAATAGCTTCACTAGAAAGCTATTTATCAGGAAATTTGTCTTTGATTACCATTATATTCCCAACAGTGAAGTAAGAAACAAACAACTTGGGCTACAGACACTTTCAAACAGACGAAGAGTACACGACCTCGTAATGGTCCACAAAATTCTCATTAGTTTCTATAGACTCGATAAGCGTTTCTTCATGGTGAGACCATCTAGAACCCGAGGTAGAGGACATAAACTTTCATTAATTACTAAAAAATCTTCAGTTTGACGTAATTTTTTGTTAATAGAGCAGGTTCGGATTATAAGAAACTTGGCAAAAACACAGTTATTCCATACAAGCCGAAGTCATTTATTACGAATGCAAGTCGATTCATAAATAATTCAAGGACATAACGAGATCTTGTGGCAAAGCCCCTCTTGGTTTGTTCTGTCTTCTATTCTTTTATTCTTCAATCATCCTTCATTCATCTCTGGGTATTTGTTATCGCATGTTCTTCCTAATTATTCTATAACACTTTGGCCTAGACGTTAGCTGATGTCATGTGGATGTCATTTTATGCCGTTTCTAATCACACTGTTCTTCGTATGAATTTTAACCATGTAATAAATCCCCAAAGATCTCTGTTTTTTGGGCTTTCGCCACGAGAAATATAATAGAAGAAAGCCTGTAGAATGCATCTCGCTTGATAACCATCTAGAATTAGGGATGCCAGACCTGATGTTCAAGACGGAGCATGAGAATTTGTTTCTAGCTGAGTGTTTAACATATGTTAGCGGTTTCTGTTTTGCTTTGTGTTGTTCAGGATTTTATTTGTAACGCCAAACATATTGTCTACGCCTTGCATAAATAAATATATATATATATAAATTTCTCACTGTTAATATCTGACCATGAAATGGTGTTTGGCGGAGTAGTTACCTTGAAGTGTCTCTACTTTTCCAGGCTTCGAGGAAGATAAATGCGTCAAGACGTACACCTCAAGAGAAGTTGCCAACAACCTTAGTCGACAGCCAAATAATTAATAGCCTACAATGGTCATGGAAAATTGATACTAATTGGGCTCTAATTTCTGCTAAGATTTAAATTCGTCGAACTCATCCGTTGACACTACACATCCCATTCACAATTTCCCACATTTGAATTCGTTCTGGAACGGAATGGCGCAGACACCACAGAGGCGATAAGAAAGTCGTTGAGGATAACGTGCCGCTCTACACGTTGAGAACTAATTTTACAAGAGTAAGCTGAGATGCTTCGTTTTTCGACAGCAACGTTTGTGGAGTCCTGAGTGGTGCAGAATAAAGGAACTAAAGGGGCTCTTAGCTGTGCTGTTTAGTAATTCGCTTTGAGACACGCGGACTTTTAGTTGCCCAAAGGGTTACTTTTTCTACGAACAATTACAGCCAATTCCAATGCTATTTCGGCATAAACGCACGGCGTTGTCACCCTGCTGGATTCTGGGCTATTGAGCACTGAATCACAAAGATGTGGAAGTAACCAACCTCATTGTGAACACTTTGGAGGTAGGAGAAAAAGGCGTCGAAATTGGGACGACCGAAGTGGTTGTGCGCCCGGAGACCGGTGAACATCGACTTGCCCTGATGATCGCCCCGGAAGTGCTTCTCGCAGATGTACTGGAAAGGAACGTGATTAACGCCTGTGGAAAGAGATTGTCTCTGGCGCGACACGCAAGCAACCTCACACATCCATGAATGCTCTCCTTTCAAAGGAAGATTTGGTGGTCTTCAATAAGATGGGGGTGTCGTAAAGCGAATACTCTTTGAGAGGATTATGCAGTCTTTCAACTTTCATTGTGAGCACTTGTGGAAGGGAGAACAGTAATGTACGTAGTTGACATGAAGGGCAAATGCTGACGTGAGTCAATCTCCTTGAGAGGTGCGGTGCGCACTTGACTTTCACGAGACGCTGCTGAGCATGTCTGAGTGCGTATTTAGCCTTTACAACGGATTCTGTTAGTATGGCCGTAGGAAAAGTCGGAGCTTCGTCCCTATCCAGACAGATGTGCTACCTATTGACTGATCACGAAGGAATGGGAGTCTTGTTCGGCCAGGGAAGGTCCCGTGCTTGAGGAAACTGGAGGTGCAAGCCACAGCCAATGCCTCTCCAGACTGCGCAGCAGATGAAAAGAATCCAACCACACTAACGCTTACCAGCATGGTTGTCCTCAGATCAAACTTATGGAAGAACTGCGTGACGAAGATGTGCGTCTCCAAAAGTCGGTTCTGGTCGAGTTCCTCGACGTCTTTCAGTACGTCGACAAACCATTCATAGTTCTTATGAGTGGGACACACCCAGAGGAAGTAAACCTAAAGAAAAAAGTATTTCATTTTTTATTGAGTATCACCAGAGTTCTGTTCTATGATTAAAACTAAATGGGAAAATAACTGAATAAAGAGATAAATAAATCGATAAATCGAAAATTCGTGAACATAAAAACAAACAGTGATTGGAAGCAAACATGAAAAAAATACATTGGCAACAGAGAAACGCACATCCGACACACACCTTTTTGCACTTAATGTTGTGATGTCTTCCAGAAGTGGTCTCGAGAACGAGGTCTGTGAGTGTAGACGCATAGGGTGTCACACCGATACCTCCGCCGATAAGTACAGCTACCTCGTAGTTGGTCCATTCCTGAAGTGATTACTTTAAAACTGCCATAGACGAGTACCCTTCGTCGAGATCTCGCCTTTTCTAAATCTCATGACGCTGGTTTCTATACGAAAACACTCAGCAGCGCGAACGTTGTCCACCACTACGAAAGCAACAACCACAATGTCAACACTGAGCTGCTCTTCAGACAAGCGTTATGGTACGGGAATAGGCAGGGACTTGCCCAATTTTCCAGATGTCTGATATATCCCATTTCACTACCACGCAAGATTTATTCATTCATGTACTTGTCGGCATCTACATACCACTTCAAGCGCACCAAAGAGTCGCTCCTTCCAGTAGTAAGCATAATTCTAAAAGCCCGGCAGCAGACAGCGCTCGAATTAGCAACTGCGTCCAAGGACAAGCCTCCCACCTTATCTGTGACGAAAAGGCGACGGGGTATTCGACCATAAGGCAAGCCAAGGCAAGATGATAACTATGCAGGTACGAGTGGCACTTGTAGTGTTTTCTTGCTGTGGCGAATGCATCGTAAGCCGGTGAATAAAGGATGAAAAAGATAAAAAGATTGGCTCTAGTGGCAGTTTTTGTGGGAGCCTGCCAAGCTTCAGGACAATCCAGGCTACACGTGAAAATCGGCGCCTTTCCACCGCTAGCCAGTCTACTAATGTTCAACAATAGCTAGATGGATAGATGCAAGTAACCCAGCCGCTACTGATAAAACTATTAGTTCTGAGATGCTCGACGGAAGCCAGGAAAATCAGAGAACTAGGAACGAATGAGCGCTAGCTTTTAGCTCATGGATGTTGCCGCGCGAGCGCGATGAGCAGAAAAGATCTCACGTAAGCTGTTCCCCAGGAAGAGGCAACCTTCACATCTGGCCCTTTGAGATAGAAAATGAACGTCGTAATAGCATAAAGACACCGCCACTTAATCTATGTACTGCACATAGACTGAATTTAATGCAGAATTGTTCTCGCCTGAGTTTCTATGCTCAGGAAAGAGTGAAAAATTTACTGAAACCGAAGACCGAATCAACAACGACAGGAAAAAGCCTATAGCTATAACTAATAGTGGGAATTAGATGTAAGAGCCAGCAGTTTTAGAGCCAATTCATAAAGGATACTCCGCCAGAAAAGGGCTATTCTTGAGCACCTGATTTCCATCTCCGTAAGGACCGTTCATATGAACAAGTGGATACGGTGAGCCGCCAGCTTGCGCTCGAATGATCTCAGACCTCATCTTCCACGTCCATGGACCAACGGCCTAAACAGCGTCGTTCAACTCAGTTCCTTGACTTGAAGGTTGTGATAACCGCTTTCGAACGGGCCTTAATATAAAGTTCCAGCGTTGGCGACTGAGGAGCTGAGGCTAGCGAGAAAGCGTGACATTCGTTGAAGGCACACGAAAAAGCCGGCGACGAGATTCGAACCCATTGGCCGGATCGGAATGTGAACGATGAAGGCCGTTTGAACTGCAGGTAGATGATGTCTGGAAGTGAGCAGGTCAAACCGTCTCGCCTGGAAATCTCAATCAGTCTCAATCTCCGATCTTCACACCTACCAGAAGGTAGCAGCTCGGCAGTAAGGATCTTCAGCTTCTTGTACTCCTGACGCATTCCCATGATTCGGTCGATGACGAAAATAATAACTGGACCGATGGCATAGTACCAGAACTTTGGCGACTGGAATTGCCACTAGTTCGATGTATTTTTCATATTCTTGAGAGATAATTCGTGAAAGATAACACATGTGTTTGTTCTTTGAAATTCAAACAGTACGAGTTCTCGAGAGACTAGGGAGTAAGAGTTCTCTAGAAGTAAAATGATGTACTGACATCGAGCAGTTTGGGCAGTCCATGCAGCACAGTCAGAGCGTAGAAGGCAACGTTCAGAAGATGAGTGAGGCTGAAACTTCGGATCTTGAATACTCTAGGGCAGACCTCGAAGAAACCAACCCACCGGAACGCATGATACGCTCTCTTCATGAAGCACGGCAATGCAAAAACGTAAATGATTGACATCACAGCCACGAGCAGAATGCCGGTGAGCCCAGTGATGGTCCCGTAGAACCAGTAGCTGATTGAGGGCAGAAAGTTCGATCTAAAATTGCGACCAGAGTAGAACTTGAGGTGATGCGATTTCAAAGTCCTAGTTTAGGCGGGAACAACGACCACTGGATGTTCCAGACCCAAGTTTCGAGCAGCGCTTCCGAGACACTGGAATTCACTAATAGTGAGCCAGTCAAGAGTTGAAATCGCTCTAGAAACTATGTCGGGACAGAGAATACACACCGCAGCTCAAGGTGTGTTTGGAAACTCGAGTTACGTTTTTTGAAACGAACACTTCCCAAGACGTACCCGAAGACTGCTTCCTGGAACAGACAGTGCAGACCTTCCTGACTTTGCGTTGCCACATGGTAGAAGTTCACACAGTGACCGATCGTATGTAGAGAAGCCCAGAAGGCAGCGAACAGCGCCACGATCTATGACCGTGAAGCTCATGATTAGAAGCAAAGCAATGCGCTCGACAGGAATACTCTCATGCACGTAATTCCTCACCTTATGGAAGGTGATGGCCGAATCAAAGGGTATGAACTCTCCGAGAGGTGTCTCCCGAACGACGGTGATGACGTTTCGGCAGACTGTCAGCAGCACCACAGCCATACAAAAGGAGAGTGCTCCGGCAGCGCCTCGGGTGATGGCGATGCCGGCACCCATCACGCGTCGTAGATCGCGATGCTCGGTCTCATAGCGGTAGTCTAGAAATCAAGCAGCGTAGAGCTGTGAATGATTGGGTGACGAGGTGAACACCTACGCCAGAAACGCTCCATGAATATGATGGCGTTGACGCAGCAGAAGATGAACATGATGGCGATATGCTGGCGGTAGGTCTCTACGAACGCGGCGATGGATCCGAATATGTCTCGGGAAAGACACTGGTATTCGGGAACCGTCGACACCGCAAACGAGCTCAGCGAAGCGGTTCTGAAAGTCATTGGCTCAATCAAGTTCTGCGGAGAATAGTGCTCTCGGCTGCGGAGAGGCACGTCTAGCGTGGAACGTCAGGATCAGAGACTTCGAGCAAAACACTCACTCCTGGAGATTCACTTTAATCTTGGCACCGCGGAAGTCTACACCAACCGGACGCCTCTCGTCAACCTGCGCAAAAACTGCCTCGAAGTCGCCCGCAGTCAGGTACTCTGAGCCTGGGCTCACTCCTGAAACAAGCTGTTTTAGCAAACTCCGTCCGGCAAACGCCCGTTTCGGAGCCCTCTAACGATTTAATTAAAAACCAGCTTCTGTAGTATATTAAAGGGACAGAGCACTCAAGCAAAGGATTGGCATGTCAGGTACTTAATCATTGAAACAACTGCTGTGTGTTTACTTCAACTCGTTGTATGGACTTCTTCTAAGTTGGGTCTGTGGCCGTAAATATGAAAGGTGAAAAGGCTTCGCGCACAAGTGTTGGACACGAAATATGAGACTGAGACTGGCGAGTCATAAACTTTGCAACGAAATTTGCCTTCCAGCAAAAATAAGAGTATACTACAAAGGAAAATTGATTCATTTAAATACCGCTCACGTCGCATGTTCAAAACTGCGATTTGCGGCGGAAAAATACCGTCGCAAAACGTCGCATGCTCATAACTTCTTGAGTCCAAGGTTTTTTGAAAATAGGCTTCTGCGACTAGAGCAGCTTATTTCCCAGAACATGCGTGCTTTCGGAGTATCTTAAGCATGGCGTACGTTGCCAATGCCCTGTCATGCCAGAAATGCTCCTCGAGTGCGCCGTACACAATGCATACAGAATCGAACCTATCAGTCAGGTGGGCGAGCGCATGTCCGCTGTAAACAATGCATATAGAATCGTACCTTTCAATCAAGGTGGGGAGGAGGGGGGGGGGGGGACAACTTGTAGAACGAGCGTTTGAAGAAATTGATAAGAAATTTCTAGCCTCCCTATTCAGGAATTAGACTAAGGGTGCCCAGAGGCTTTAGAGTGCGCTGTGAACAATGCGCATAGAATCGAACCTTTCGATCGAGGGAGCGACAGCCCGCAAATGCACGCGCGGGCGAGTTCGTGCTCTAAGGCACAACGGTGTAGCTCGTGAATGGACTAAGTTACAGCGCTGAGAAAATGCGGCTGAGGCTTGTGCGACCGAATTTTTTCGAGTTCGGCCGACCACTGCGGGAAGTCGAGGAGAGCTAACGGCACACAAATGCGTGGGCGAGCAGAACACTGAAGACACTTTACGATAACTTGCTCACAGCTACCTACCTGCCTGAACTGCCTTAGCCCATTCTGCTCTTTTAGAGCGGCGGACGGGAGCCGTAAAGTTTCTTCGGCCCTTACTCGCCCATGTTTGCGTTCTCGACACTCGCAATGCTACCATTCTGTTCAGCTCCAAGAGCTCTATCGAATGTTATCAATTTACACTGATTTCAGAAAAATCGATTTTTTGACAATTTCGCATCGAGGCCGCGGCAAGCGGACGACGACGTCATCGAAATTCGATATTTTCGAAATTGACCAAATTTCCTCGTCCAAAATCATCTAGAGGGTTGTTTGGTGCGCTGATTACGAATCAGATGTCCGTCTTTGAAAATTCCGCCGATTTCTGTAGGTTACTTCTTCCCATTTGAGGGCGGTCGTTTCAGGATCACCGATTTTGCTCAAACTTCGTATGGGGCGGGGGTTTATTCGTGGTGCCGAGCACGATGCTGAAGTCCACTTTGACGATTACGGCAGGAGACCACCCATACCGTTAACTGAAGGTGATCGGTGATCCTGACACGACCACTGTCAAACGGGAAGTAACCTACCGAAATCGGCGGAATTTTCAAAAACGGACATCTGAATCGTAATCAGTGCACCAAACAACCCCTAGATTATTTTGGACGAGACATGGCCCAATTCGAATGTATCGATTTTCGATGACTTCATCGTTCGCCTGCCGTGGCCTCAAGCAGCCTGGTTCTCGATGCAAAATTGTCAAAAAATCGATTTTCCCAGAATTGGTCGAGATTGACACCATTCGATAGAGCTTTTTGAGCTGAACAGAACGTTATCATTGTGAATTTCGAAAACGCAAATTTGGGCCATTAAGGGCGGAAGGAACTTTACAGCCCCCGTCCGCCGCTCTAAAATAGCAGATTGTACTAAGGCAGTTCAGGCAGCTCGGTAGCTGTGAGCAAGTCATCGTAAAGTGTCTTCAGTTTTCTGCTCGCTCATGAAATTTAAGACCGTTAGCTCGCCGCGTCTTCCCGCAGTGGTCCACCTCCACCTTTCCAAATCGGAAAAAATGCGTCACACAAGCCTCACCTGCATTTTTGCAGCGCTGTAACTTGGTCCATTCGCGAGCTACATCGTTGTGCTGCACGCTGTGTTGCACGTCAAAAAACTTGTTCTGCCTACAAAGTCCTCGAGCTGCAGCCGGAAAGATTCGAACTTGATAGAGTTGTTGCGCTACGAACTCGCCCGCGCGTGCATTTGCGAGCAATCGTCCCACTCGATTGACAGGTTTGATTCTATATGCATTGTTCACAACGTAGTCTAAACTCCCCCCGGGACAGAGTCCAGCAATTCCCGAGTAGGGCGACCGAAAATTTCCGATAAAACTCCACAAACGCTACTCTACAAGCTGTCAGGCCCACCCGATTGAAAGGTTCGATTCTACAAGCATTGTTTACGGCGCACTCCAAAGACTAGCTAGACAGCCTTTGAAAACTTCCTGAATAGGGCTGTACTCTGTCCCATAAAAGTACACAAACGCTCCCTCTACAAGCTGTCGCCCCCCCCCCCCCCCCCCCGATTGAAAAATTCGATTCTATGCGCATTGTTTACGGCGCACTCTAAAGCCTAGCTGGGCACTCTTAGAACAATTTCTGAAAAGGGAGGCTAGAAATGTCGTATCAATTTCTTCAAATGCTCGTTCTACAAGCTGTCCCCCCCCCCCCTCCTCCCCACCTCGATTGAAAGGTACGATTCTATTATATATGCATTGTTCACGGCGCACTCCAAATGCTAGCTGGACAGCGTTAGAAAAATTCCTGAATAGGACTTCTGAAAACTTCTCCAAACGATAACATTCTCTAAACAGTTCGAAATAGCCTTGGGGATTTCGCATTTCCCAGTAAGAGAAGATAGATGCGCAGTGTACATGCGCTCGCCCACTCAATTGATAGGTTCGATTCCGTATGCATTGTGCATGGCGCACTCGGGAAGCATTTCTGGCATGACAGGGCACTAACAACGTACGTCATGCTTGAGATGCTCCGAGAGCACGCATGTTCTGGGAAATACGCTTCTCTAATCGTAAACGCCTGCTCCTGTTAATTTTTGGGCCACCCGTGGCGAAAATACGGGTGTTCTGGTAAAGTTGTATAGACGCTTGTATAGAACTCGAAGAGGCGAATCGAACGGTGTCAACCTGTTTTCGAAGAACCTAAAACTCAAGGAATTCTGGGTATGCGACTGTTTGCGACGTTGCGTTCCAGCCATTGCTCTCCCTCTTCGCAGGTGTCGTAAAGCATCTGCTTTTCACCGCAGGTAAAGAATCAATCCAGGCCCCTCGCTTGAACCAGTGCAGAAGCTCTCGCCAGTCGGAAGCACAGCAATTGAATCAGTTCCAGACGCTTTCAAAATGCTCTGCTGTGATTTAGTCTATATGCAATACAGCTTAAGGCTAATTGCTGTTTATAGAGCTCCTAGTTCATTCCTGTGCAGTACAGTACTGTTTACCAAGGTACTAAGCGATCTCTGCTCTTGCAAAACACTATGTGTCATATTAGGTGCCTTTAATTTGCCAGGTATAGATTGGTCAAAGGGCGATCCAGGCTCTATGGCGTCACAATGTTTTATCGATATATGCAAATCCTGCAAGCTAGATCAAAACGTTTTGGCACCAACTCGATATAGTAACGTACTTGATTTTGTTCTCAGTAGTCTTATTTTCTGTTGATTGGAGAACACTTCTTGAGCAACGCACTAATGTTAACGATAAATATGAGCTGTTCTTAGCCATCCTTCACGATTGCATAGAACAGTTCGGTCCAACTGAAAAGCTGCCAAGTAACTTTTTGCAAGCTTCCTCCTAACCTGCTCAATCTTTTTAAACTAAGGCAAAGAACGTGAATGGAATGTGAAAATAATCCTAGTTCGGATAATTTTGATCGTTTCAACTCTGTGAACAATAAGTTCGACCGATTACTGAACTGGTATCACCAGTAGATCGAAAGGAAAATTCTTGAAGATGCAAAAAACCATCTCTTTACAGATTATTGAATTCCGTCCTAAAACGGTCTGAGCGAATACCCTCCTTGAAAGATGATGTTGGAGTTTCAGCTGTAACTGACATAGCTAAAGATTCTATGTTTGCAAAGTGTTTCCAAAAGTCCTTTTCGGAGTGCCACAATGATAATGTGAAATCTAGAACCGTAAGCTCTTTCCTCTATATGGAAAGTTCGATTTGTTTCTACAGAGAGGAAATTTATGACGCATTATGTACTTTACCACCGGCATACAGCGTTACCCCGGATCACGTCCCACCATACTTTAGCCGGAGAATTGCTATTGCAATGGCTTACCCACTTGAACACATATTTAGTGCCAGCTATATGTCAGGAGAAGTACCTTCTCGTTGGAAACACGCATTTGTTACACCTATTCCCAAGAAAACACCCCACCAACTAGTATCTAATTACCGTCCCATTAGTATTACTTCGCTTGCTAGAATTTTCGAAAGGAAACTTAAAGTTGCTGAGTTCTTGTGAGCCACCTTGAGTCAAATTCTTTAATACCCAATGATCAACACGGCTTTCGAACCGGAAGGTCCACTGAAGCGTTGATGTTGTCGACGCTTAATGACTAGACCCAAGCGCTTGATCAAAAAGTGGATGTGGACGTTGTCTATTTTGATTTTATGAAAGCATTCGACAAGGTCCCTTCTGCCAAACTGATCAACAAACTTAAAGAAATAGGAGTCCACGCAAGAGTAACTGAGTGGACAAAAAATTCATATCTGACAGGACCTTCCAGGTTAGATAGAGTTAATGATTCATTCTCCAAACCGCTACCAGTCACCAGTGGTGTACCTCAGGGTGGAGTTTTATTTCCAATTCCGTTTTCTATTTATACTGCGGAAATTCCCTAGTTGGTTAATCAATACGGCGTTATGTGTAACATGTTTGCGGATGATATAAAAATTTATAAAAATATTACTAGCGGGGAAGACTACACTGCTCTCCAATCTGCAATAAATGCTATTGTCGATTGGTCAATAAAGTATAAGTTACCACTATCGGGGTCAAAATCACAGGTACATCACCTCGGACAGAAACATAATAGGAACAACTATCACATTGGAGAGTAAGCAGTTAACAATGCTAATAGTTTTCGTGACCTTTGATTTATTTTAGACTTAAAACTTTCCTTTAAAGATCACTGTGAAGTCATAGCAAAGAAGGCTGGTTGAGTTGTATGCAGTATATTTAAGGCACTGCGAACAAATTTTGTTGTTCATTTATTGCTAGCTTATAAATCGTATGTTAGACCTATAGTAGAGTACGGCGCAACTATATTCAGTCCTAAGTGCAATCGAGAAACTGCTAGGCTTGAATCTGTACAAAACAGCTTTACTAGGAAACTGTGGATAAAAGTTAATGGTTTGGACTATGCTGCCATACCATCAGCTGTTGAGAGGAATCAAATTTTCAACTTGCGCAGTCCTGCCTGTCGTAGAAGAAAGTATGTTCTAATCATGATTTACAAGTTGCTTAATGGTATAATACGTCTTTCGCTTCAGGAGTTTTATTCAATTTCTGCTTCTAACACAAGGGGTGGACAGTGGAAGACCCCGATTCCCAGAGCAAGAAGTAACGTAAGGTCTTCGTTCTTCACTTGTCGAGCCGGCTTTGAATTCCTGAGGTTCTCCAAGAAAAACAATTTGCCTAACTCGCTTAGGCAACTCAGAATACTGGTCCACCCTCCAGGAAGCTCGTTAGTTTGCCAACCTCCTAGACAGTTGGCCTCGTGTTATGAATAATACTAGTGTTATCTGTTCTTTTTTAATTCCATTTTTTACAATGGATTGTAGTTGTTGAGTGTTGTTTTATTTTTGGCGTGGTTGTCCACGAATATAATAATAATAATAATAATTTACTTGAGTTTCCGTCAGCGCATGAGGCACTGACGGAGGCGATTCTGGGTGGGGACCTACCAATCTTTTGCAGCCGACGAGCGGTGGTTCACTGGGAGGTGTGATCAGCGGTCAGCCTAGTGTGGTTTGAGAAGAATTCGACTTGATAGACTTTACGCAGGCGCCCGTTGTTTACAGCAGTTGATCTTCCCAGCAGTGGTTTGCCTTTTTTTGCCCTCCTGGACGACGGAAAGGAACTCCTGATACCAACTCCAATAATTTGGATTGAACTTGCCGGTTACCCCCCGAATGCGCTTGGTCCCGTCACTGGGTTGCTGCCGAGCTTGAACTAATTGAAAATGAAATCACACACTTTTTCACTCTGAGTGGTCATCGTTCTAGTGATTAAAATTTTTCAACAACGCAAAGAGAATTGACTATTCATAACTCAAAATGATCGCTAGGAAGAAAGCTTTTAAAAAATATAACAATTCACCGGGTTCACTTGGCATTCCAGGGAAAAACAGAAATTTTGCGAAATTTATGACTCAACCTGATTTTTTTTACTTCGACTGCTAACATTTTCTGACCTTATCATGGTTGCGTCCACTTTACACAAACGAAAAGCTATTTCACGAAAAAAAGAAAGTCAACTCCATACCTGCTAGTGAAACGCTGCAAACTGTTTTTCAAAAACGTCTATTAACTAAATCAATAAATGACGGCGAAGCAGTATGAATGTGCATCGGGTTCAAAGAAAACGACTATCGGTGACTGGCCCTGACTGACACCTCAGGGTTCTATTCTTTCCAAATAAGTCTACTATTAACTCGTCGTCGATCCCAAAGCGAAAACGCGAGCGCCTATCCTGCACGCGCCAAACAAATTAAGCAAAGATCTGTTGGAAACAAAGTAGCGGCTCCTTCCCTACTTTCCCGCCCCCAAGGAGTCTCAGATGCCCACCAGATCTGCACAAAATGTTCTCGATGACATGGTTCTGGCTGCTTTCGGTGATGCTCACTCCGACAACGGCGTTGAGCGAGCGCACAAATTCCGCGAACTCGGCCCTACGAACCCGACCGTTGCCGTGGATGTCGCACATCGCGAAGAGCAGCTTGTACTTGTCGCGCACAGTTCCTGGAACCGACTTGTTGAAGGCTTGCCGCTTCCGTGTCCCAACCTCTCACTGATGTTCTCACCTTCACTGAATCTTCTGAGCACTTCGAGGAACTCGGCGAATGTGATGACGTCGCTGTCCGAATGGGTGGTGACTGCGAACATCCGCTGCACGAACATGTCCGTCTCTCTCATTCCCATGGCTTGTGCGAGTTCATGTCTGAAGAAGGGCAGATCCAAGTGAGAGATCAGTCTTCGAGAGACAAACCCAAATAAACCTAGTTATCGTTTGGTGGAGGATATCGTCGGGGTCATCATCCTTGCTCTCCGAGTCGCTCAACTTAGGCTGGTTGAACGCTCGAGCGTACGCTTCGCGGAAAAAGTGATCCAGGCGTTGTTGTCGGCGATCCTCAAATGGATAATGTCCTGTTCCTGCTGCTTCCGTTTTTCACCACCTCTAGCATTGTCAACCATGTGGACATACCTTAGTCTCCGCCTTTTCCAGCAAAACCTCATTCGGCGTGGGAATTGAGGTGACCTGTCCGTCGAGCTTCTTCAGTGAAAGAGTCAGCGCAGCCAGGAACTCTGGCAGGTGCTTGTCCGAGGGAAGGCGAAGAACCTGAAGGGTGACTCTAATGTGCAGAGCGCTGCGCAGCTGTAAAGGAATTGCCGTGGTAGTACCAAATCGTAGGTTTTCCTCAGTTTTATAAGACAGTAAGGTCCGTGTACAGTGGAGGCGTTGGGCTCGCTGTGGTAGACGATTATCTAAAACCTTGGTCGTTTCTTTTGAACTTCACTATCCTGCGCTGCAACAAACCTATGACGAGGCCAACCTACCTGCGCGTTCTCAGGGAAGATCATTTTCCTCAGAATCGCACCGCGCGGTTTGCGAAGCGTCAAGGTGCCCGATGAGAATTCAACGATCACCTGACGCACGTAGCATTCCTGCAGCCATTCGAAAGCTGAAATTGCATTGCGGTACGCTAGCCTGCTATGTTCAATAATTCCGCGTCTACGAAAAGAGCAGGGAAGGGGGATGACCTGCACCTACCTTGGACATGATAACGATCATTGGGAGCATCATCGTCAATAGCCGTAGCGGAGAGATCGTCGAAGGAGCTGTCCCATCCCATGCGACGACGTCGTTGAATCAGCACATAGCCGATCCCGAAGCAAACTACAATGCAATCGCCTTCGCTTCTCATCACGCTTACATTATTTCGTTCTATTACTCTGGGCTAACCCACTTCTTGGGCGCGTGTAGCGCAATCGGAGGAGGTGCAGGCTGTCGCGTGCACCCGATACCAGGTTTCTGGCTTGGATTTCCCACCCATGCCAATCAAGCCCCATCCCTCCGGAGTCGATGAACTGGTACTACATAGGATTGCTGGGAAGGATAAAGCACTGACTTGTCCTACGGCTGGCCACCTCAAGTCATTGTAAGGCCAAATACGCATCCAAATCGCCTCCACGACAGAGATAGAATGCATGGCGCATCCCAAAATGTATTTAGTAACGCCGTCCTTTATCGTTTATCCTACTTTTGGATGATTTTAGGTGAAAGTTATTTGGCTTTATAGACTACCGTCGTGGCACGTATTCAGACGAAGAGCGGCTGTCGCACGCTCCTACACTCGAAGTTCTTGGTTTGCGTGCCGTACGCCAACCAAGCCTCACATCCTTGCGTGGTCGGAAAATTGCATCGGCCTTGTCTAAGAAGAACTGAACAATTACTTGCCTATCGGCCGTCCAGTGTAGCGATTGTGTACGCCAAACACGCATTCAATTTGGATCCACGACATCCAGAAGTGGTTAAATGCGGATCACATCCCAAAAAAGGATTGACGGCAATTCTCGTGAAGAAGCGGCTTATCGGTGCTAAGCGGGTTAGGGGGCACTACTCTATAGAAGTCGAATTCTTCGGTATTTACAGCTCACGGTAGTAGGGTAGCATGTTGCGCTTTGCCTACCGTGGATTCTGCCCAGCTCTAGAGTATTTGGAATATAGAACTATAGTAGGAAGGAGGAGTAGAAATGTCGTCGCCACAGCGGTATAGCTTTCCCCAAACACACACTGCGCCTTCTTACCCTTACGAAAATTAAAATAAAATAACATAAACAAAAAGCTCATTCAAGTTGCCTCCACAATATAGCGTAGGAGTAGAGGGCGTGGCGAATCCCACAAGAATATCACTTTCCCAGATAGTGCTGAGCTTTATCTTTATACATATGAACCGTCAATTGCAGGATGTAGACAACACGGTTCGTGAACGCTCTGCTAACCGCCCTCTCATACTGTCCACGGAACAGTAATAAAGCAGTTTTCAAGGTACATTTGTTCGACACCTCCGGCTACCATGGATAAAGAATCGACAGAAGCGCGGGAATTGTCATGAGTGTACTTGCAACGTACATCGCCTTGTCCAAGAAGTCTAAGAACTAGCATTTGTATGTCGAATGGTGCCAAAGATTCGATCTCTACCCGTGATCCATTCGTGTCACATTAACACCGCCGTCGCGCATGATTATACAGGGTGCGTAAAAAGTATTGACGCACCTTCCTTTTCTTGCTACTTCTTTCCTGCTAAGGTGTTAACGTCGGTTTTCGAAGTTTTTGTGTGCCATATTTGTTATTCGTATTGTGTTCCACCATTATTTTTGCTTGCATTTGTGCGCATTCCATTTTATTTTTAGCATGTAGCTGCCTAACCAAGCGAAAATCTGTCGCCGCGCCGGCTACGCCACGCAGGTGGTCGTCAGAATTTTCTCTGCCCCTCGCCTAACTGTCTGATGTGCAATAAAACTCTTCGAGGAAACTAGAGGAACATCATACCACGTCGATTCGGGCGCTCCATCTCAATTTCTAACCAAAGGAATGAAGACGTCATCCGTAAGAAAATCAAGCGCTCTCCACAGCACTCGACTAAGAAAATGGCTAGGGACCCGAACTTCAGCGAAGGATCAGGCAGAACGATTGTGCACAAGAAGCTTAATCTTCATAACTATCGACAAGGCAAGTGCCACGCTCCGTTCTTTGGCAACAAGCAGACAAGGATACGCACATGAAAAGAGGTGCTCAGGCGCGCCGCCACCAATGCACACCGTCACTTCGCCTTCAACGACGATAAACTGTTCACTGTGGAAGCACAATTCAACCGGCAAAAGCGTTACATACTTTTCAAGGCTCTTTGCAGTGCTAATTGTGAAAAACAGCTCGCTGAAAGGAAGGCGTATACGGTCAGTATCATGGTATTCGCAAGCGACGACGGATCACCTCCCATTTTGGAATACAAGAATGAAGTTAACCCAGTAGAATTACCTAAATTAACGTTATAAAGAAGCACCTGGTTCTCTGTTTTAAATTCCACTTTGAGCGTAAGCCGTATGTCTTCAAGCAGGATTAGACTCCTGGGCTGAAGTCGAAGATTGTTCAAGGCAGGTACCGCGCCAACTTGAAGGACTTCATTTCGGCAGAGGAATGGCATCCGTACCGACCGGATCTGAATCGACTGGAATACTCTGTAGGGGACGTTTTGTAGAACCAGGCCTGCGCTACTTCCCACAGAAGTGTCAAGTCACTGAAGGATGCCCGGTCAAACATGGAACGAAACCGACGTGGACTACTCGCGGCGCATCCACGATGCCTTTCCTCGTCGTCTTCGCCCTCCATTTGTAGCAAAGAAGCTCTTGTGAAATACAAGTGATACTATTCTGGTCGCTAGATCATTGTCGGCATTTTATATAGAAACTGTTAAATTTTATAATGTGTTGTCATTTCTAACGTTTACGTTTAGTGCCTTAATACTTTTTACGCACCCTGTAGTTTTGTTTGCAAACAAACATGCTTGTGAGAGCATTTAGGCAGCATTTTAGCCATTTTTAACTGCAGGCCGAATTGAGAACGAAAAAATAGGCATTGTGTTTTCCCCACATTTCCACTAACCTCCCCCCCCCCATGCCCTTCCTAAAATTGCTTAGAAAGCAGTTGCATGGTGCATGAAGCATGTAGAACTCTTTCTCTTCCATATGACGAATAACCCGCTGTTTTTTCCCTTAGTTCCTCGCATTCACAGGGTCCGCTATTCAATCAATTCATCGACAGTTCTTCCTTTCCAGGGTTTCATGTGCAGTAACAAAGACTTCGGGAAGATTTTCCCTGAAGAAACCCTCTATTTTTTTGAGAGCCACAACGCTGCTTCTTGAAGGTCAGCTGGATTCGAGCTCTACATGCCAATATCCTACATCTGAACTCAAATCCACTATTTTGAAAATCTGGAATATTCTCCGCACTTAGTACTGGGCATCAGACTTAAGAACCGCGCTCGTGAGACGTCATCTTTATGCTCTTCCTAGGTTGAATAACTTTGAAATTCTTTGATAAACTGAGCATTTGCTTAGAACTTACTGAGGGGGATACATCCCAGACCAATCAGAGTGAAGATGTAGGTGACCTCGTTACCAGTGAAGTGATCGAATCGCATGAAGGGAACACACTGTTCGAGTCCTGTAATTGTTGGCTTTCGATCGGTTTTCTTTCGACTTCATATGTCTCGATGTTCCAGCAAATTTCGGTAGTTAAACAAAAGCTGTGGGTGAAGTTTCACCAGTTCACCAACTGCCTGGTATCCAGCTACCAGAATGTTGGTGAACTGGTGAAAAAAGCTGTGCCTACGATGAAGACGAAACGGTCTCAGGCCTACACCCTATTTCCATCTACCGATCTCGTCGGACAGAAAAAATAGCGAAAGTGAACATCGATGCCGAGATTCCAATATGAGAAGGCATGGACCCTATGGAGGATTTCTATCGTAGAAATTCAGTGCTCTACTAAACAGGTGCATCCTCGGGAAAGAATTGATGTGAAAACGTATGCATTGTCTCAGTGATTTCAGGTTTTCAGCTAAATACCCCAGTTCAGCTTATGCGGTTACTTCTAAGAATTCGATGTTTGAAGGAGAGGAATGGGCGCCTTGAAGAATCCTGTAAGTGTTGGCCAATAGAGCTCACCGGTAGCGTTGACCTGGAAAGGCTGCGGACACGGGTCGCCTTCGTGGAAGAAGAAGACCTAGAAGCGGTTAGCAGTAGTCAACATTTCAGGCGATGGGTGCTTCTTCTGAGACTGCCAAGCTCACGTTCTGCTGCAGCCATCTGTCCGAGATCTCAGTGGTTTCGCGGATGATGTCTCTCAGCGTTGTGTTGTAAATCTCCTGGATCTCCTCTTCGGTGAACAGCCCATTTTGTCTGTTCTCGAACCAAAACCTGGAGAAAAACTAGTTTTATGGACAGCTCTCAGTGCGTTTGATGCAGTTGCTTGAAAGTCCATAACAGCTGCGAAGAGTCCACCTGTCCGAGTCTCGAAGCCGCTCGAATTGGTCCCGTATGATCGCCTTGAACAGCTCGCCGGGTCCGTTGTCGCCTTCTAGCATTCCACCGACATAGGCATCCAGATAGTTGATATCGTTTCCATAGAGGGAGGAGAGCTTCTCGAACATCTGAACTGGGGAGCACAGTGCTTAGAGCGAATAGTTGCATTTCTGCATAGCAATGTGCGTTTCTCTAGTAAACTCTCGTTTCATAAACCATTCAAACTGTTCCCACTCCGCCAACGTGTTTCACAAGGTACAAGGTACTGGCCAATTTTCATCCTTACTTAAAGGATACCAGATCACCCACAGTTCTGTTAGTCTTATAGAGCTTCGGATTGATTGTCTGCCACGTTCGTTCCGGAAGATTGAATCTCTTTCTCAACACGTTATACGCTGGCAGCCCGTTGTCACGACCGCGCATGATCGACGATGCTACGACGTCCAGCCGTGTGAAATGCATTGGTCCAAAGATGAAGTCTGGAAAGAGTTTCATTGAGGTATGCAGGTTGTCTACATAAAAACAAAACTTTAAGTACCGCTGGCAGTTTTTAAAGCACCATGTCTAAGAAATATTTTTCCATAGCATTCTAAAGATCACAGGATGAATAGGGTTGTTGTTGCTAACCATTCTTTCCAGAATGTACGTTCTGTTTCTCTTTGACAATGAGAAGGTGCATTTAATGTTATTGCCTTTTTAATGTAAACTGCAAAGACGCTCCTACTTTTTGAGATTACAGGGTGCATGTCTCCTGAAAAGGCTTCATTTCGCTACTGCATTTGGATGGCCTCCTAGGTCGCACAGAATCGTTAGCTTTGTCTCTATTTTTTCAGATATGAAGAAGATCCTGCTAGCCGTCGCCAGCAACAAGACCCTCTTGCTGTACAAGAAGGGAGACATGCGGAACACTGGCAACCATCCACGATCTGCCGGCCATCCAGGCCGTTTACAAGCTGTTCACTCGAGTGGTACTAAATAGGATCACCCGAACCCTCGACGAAGGAGAGCCCTATCGAACAAGCAGGATTTCGGAGAAGACGAGCACGATGGACCACATGCACACCATTACAAAGCTCATCGAAGTGTCGAGAGAGTACAAGCTGCTACTCGTTGTAGTATGATGAGATGTTGATGAAGAGAGAAATTTGGCAAGGAACACCCCGAAGCTCCTCAGCTCCACCCTTGAAGTGTCATCCGCTACCTAAGATAGGAATGCATGGGAGCGAACACTTTCAGGGGACGAATTCATCAACCGCTCTCCGCCCTCTAACGGTGAAAGAAGGGAGGTGACTATACCGCCGAACCCCTGATATGACGTTCATCAGCATCAGGTTTGGAGGTATTTTCACTGTTAGAGGGCGGTAAGCGGTTGACGAATCTGGCCCCCGGTTTCAAATATATATGTAAAAGCATTGGACTGAAGCTGAACAGCTGCCTAGAATCGAGATTTGCAGGAGCGGTATGATGAGCTTTCAAAGGGGTCAGAGAAACAAGAAGGCGAAGAATGTCCGGCTCCGTACCCACCACTTTGTCGCAAATTAGGTGAGCCGGCCATGTAGTACGTTTTGCAGGATGACACATGGTCAGACATCTCCATAAAAGCCCCGAACGATTGATATGACGCTCTTGGTCTCCGAGCGAGTAGGGTTCTTTATTTATTTATGTATTTATTTATTAGGTTGGTGCATAAGTTCTCGGACATTTGATCCCTCCTGAATTGAAGGGCACTTTCCCGCCAAATTTGTCACATGTATCAACGCGTAAATGAACGATCGATAGAGATAGGAAAGGGCTACAAAACTGTTCCTAACATTTACTTCTGCGTTGTTAACGTCTGCTATTATGGCTAAGCAATTCATCACAACTGAGACGCTTATTCGGCACGTCATGTTATTCCTGCATCAATCTGGCCTCAATACCAACGAATCGTATCGTCGCCTGGAGGATGTTTACAACGAGAGTGCTCCTGCTCGAAGTACTGTATACCAGTGGTTGTCGAAGTTTGCAGTTGGTGAATTCTCCGTTGAAGATAATGAACGAGAAGGGCGCCCGATGACACTGGATTTGGATGGCCTCCGAAGTAGAGTGGAAGCGGACCCATACCAAACCACTCGCGAACTATCAAGCACTCTTGGTGTTAGTCACTCAACAGTCGTTCTAGGATTGAAGTCGATTGGCAAGGTGCAAAAATTGGGTCGCTGGATACCTCACGACTTGACACAACATGACATGGATCGCAGAGCCGATGTCGCTCTGTCTCTCCTTACCCTCAGACGTACCCACGGATGGCTGGACAACCTTGTCACCGGGGATGAGAAGTGAATACTCTACTCTAATTATCACGAGCATGCACAGTGGGTTGACGCAACTGGAGAGGCAGAGGGCGCTCCGAAACCCGACCTTCACGTGAAAAAGGTGATGCTATGCATTTGGTGGACCGTTCTTCCACATCCACCTTACTCAACAGATCTTGCTCCTTCTGATTATTTTTTGTTTTCAAGCCTTCAACGCTATTTGGACGGCCAGCAATTTAGGAACCGAGAGGATGTCAAGGAGGCACTGCTCACATTTTTCGAATCACAACCAGCCACGTTTTGGAGAAAAGGCATCCATGACTTACCAGCACGTTGGCGAAAGACAATTGATGTAAAGGGTGGTTGCTTCAAATGATTTGATATTGTTGTTCGTATGTTGTGATGATAAATAATTCATGCCCCAAATGTCCGAGAACTTATGCACCAACCTAATATTTACTTATTTATTTATTTATTTATTTATTTATTTATTTATTTATGTGTAGCCTGGCACGCGACATGGCCGGATGGGGGGGGGGGGCGGTTGTTGGCGCTACAGCGAGTCGATGATGAGCGGAACGACAGGTGATACAATGCATTTTAAAGTGCAGACAATGGAAGAAATCTTGGCAGGATTAGTAGTGTGTACCTAACCATAAGTCATGCTTTCACTTCACCACAAGAATTCGTGGTTTTGCTGAATGCTCAATGTACGTGGACTACTGCGATTTGGAATTTTCGCTTTCACTGCTTTTTTGGAAAGGTTTTACCTCGTAGGTCCTCCACAACAATGATGTCGTCAGCTTCGCTCACTTGGGAAGCCATTCCAAGGATAATCTCATCGACCGTATACTCTTGCACAATATCCTGGGCATTCCACCTTAAACGGCTAGCATTATCGTGGAAACAAGGCTCAGATTCTCCCAGTCAAGTAACTCCACTGCTGTGAAGGGAAGCGTGCCGCTGATGTGCTCTAGGCAAATTTCAGCCGAGTGGTCAATACAAAGGGACCACACTCATGTGTTTCAAATAGGAGCGCGGAGATGGGCAGCTCCTTGTTTGCTAAGTATGACAAGGCATAAAACGTTACCAGTTCTGGCAAAGGCGAAGCGCTGGAAATCCGCCGACCTCCTCACGAAACTCGCAAGCGTCCACGTTTTTCCGAAGAATCATAGCCGGAGGCACCTGCAGCAAAACAATCGCTTGCCATGTTCGGCCTACTTTATGCGAACACGGAAACTGACGATGCTGTGCGGAAACCTGAACGCCGCTGCGGCGAACGCATGGGAGATTCCTGGTGGCACGTGCGGCATGTACTTTTGGTACGGGGACACATCCTCGTTGATCAGCGCCGGCAGGAAATCGTAGAAGATGATTTTCTGCAACGACAGGATTACTTAGCACCTCTGGGCCTGCTTCCTCACTGCCTTTGCTTTCCTGTCGTTGATGCTTCTTGGATCTGAAAAATGTGAAATGAATACCTGAAGTGTAGCGATAAGCCATCGCCGAGCCGCCTGGAAGAGCTCCTCGTCCGTCCACGTGGGATGCTTCTCTTGCATTCTAAAGAGCAGAACCGTTTGTCTTTACCAAGGTAAGATACGCACTACACTGTTCTTCTGAAGCACTGTACATTCTCTAGGCGAACAGGTGACAACTCACGAGAATTCACCATCTTTCACCAGAAGTTTGAAAGACTTTTCCCCATTGGATGGAAATTCATTCGATCCTTACCATCCGTGCAGGTAAAACCCGCTTACATGCTAATGCAAGCAGAGCTTCACTTGATTTCGAACTCCGTCTCCTAGTATTAAAATAAAGATCGATTTAGTGCTTCCGGGCTTGTAGCAGCCTTATATCGAGATACACCTAATTTAGGGTGGACAGGACGGTGGAATATAACACGGCTTTACTTTGATGTAATGTCCCATGCAACAACAATGCGCGAACGCGGATAATTTAAAAAATTCTCTCAGACCCAGTCGGAGGAGGCGCGACTGTCGCGTGCACCCGATACCAGGTTCCTGGTTCGGATTTCCCGCCCAGGCCAACCAAGCCTTCCATCCCTCCGGGGTCGGTGAATTGGTACCAGACTTGTCTGGGAAGGATAAAGCGCTGACTTGTTCATCGGCTGGCCACCGCAAGTCATTGTATGGCCAAATACGCATTCATGTCGCTTCCACGATATCCCGTAGAAGTAGAATGCGCTGGCGCATCCTAGGAGGGATTGAGTAACGCCATCCTTTATCCTTTTATCCTTTATCCTCTCAGATCTCTGTCTTGTCCACAAATGACAAATACGTCTTTCGTATAAATCTTTTACGATTCTTTCAAACACGAAATACCAATAAGAGTACTTGTGTACGTAGTTGAGAACTTTTTCGTTGTTCTTTCCAGAGATTTTGAAACTTTCAACAAGAAGATTTGAATGCAGAAACTGCTCACCTTTGAGCCATAATGTTGTGCCATCTGTAGAGTATAATGCCAAACGACAGAAGGCCCGGATTCTCGTTCACTCTCGAATCACCAAGAACTAAATTTGCGGTTAAACAATAGTTAACGAAGCTTTCTAATAGGACTCTTCCGATGTTGCACAGTCTTTCAGAACAGCAGAGTCGATTAGGTAGTAGTGGATTCCTGGGATACGAATAGTGCCCACATTCCAAGGAAAACTGAACCCCTATCCCGGTCTTTGCGTATGGCGGAAGTTTCCTGCCACCGTTAGGTTCCCCTGGTTGGTGTAGGAAAAGGACTAGCTCGTTGGCTCACAAACTACTTGACCTCATTGCTGCACTTTCACGCTTCTTGTCGGCTAATCAGTCTAATGGCTTTTGATTAGCACCACATCTCCAGCGACTACCAGTAAACGCTCATTTCAACTCACTCCATCAGTGAAGGATACGGCTTTTACAAATTGTACAGCAATTGGAGGACGTGTTCCTCCCAAAGGCGCCATTGTGAAAGTGCACGCAATCGGAAAATATTGACAAATGAATGTCCTGCAGAAACGCGTTTCGAATTTAGAGAGAATTAATCATTTATTTTGTGTTTAGTTTTTAAAGTGCGCATTGAAGCGCAGTCCTAGGAGGTGCCGGCTGTCGAGCTCACCTGATGCCAGGTACCTTATTCGGATTTTAGACAAATTAAATTATCGTTGTGAAGAAACATGGAGGTAGACCTACCTCTGTAGACTTTCCTTTACCCTTTATCGTTTATTAGTTGCACAGCTAACTCTTACATATAGGAAACGGGCAAGCTTAGTAGGTTTGGCAACTACGTAACATTAGCTGGCAGATTTAAACGAAGTGGAAAAGCGAGTGGAGCGACTTTCTCTAACACATCAGTCTTGCTTCACTTTTCTTTATTCGAAGGTCTATGGTTTGCCCCTTGTAAATCACCAGCACTTAGACGTCTGCAAGGCAAGTAAAGAAAGGGAATCTAAAGACGTTACCGCAGAACTGAATGTTTATTTTTGTATTATTTCGTGGGAGATTCCCTGCTGCCTTTAATAATAGTTAAACCGTAGGAAGGAACTCACGGAAAAGTCGGTCTGGATTCAGAAGACGATGGATCTGCGGAGGAGGAGGGTTGTTCAGCGGAATGTGTGGGTTGTTCAGTGGTGGATACCTGGAAGTCATAGAATCGCTCTTGTTTTTTGGCCCAGAAAATTCTCTTACCTCTTCTGACTGCCCTCTTTGAGAGTTCCATTTTGAAATGATCTCATTGTTGCGACCCAAGCCTCCATTACACTGTACACGAAGGAGCCGTCGATCCATGCCGTCCTTTCGTTTACCTATGACCTCAGTGTATTCATATGTCGGTTAGCAAAGATTTTGCAGGGATCTGACATCGCCATAGCTCTGCGAGGTGGTGTTTATTGGAACCTTACAGCAATTCCCTGTGCTCGTGAACCACGCCCACGTCTGGCATTGCGGTTCATCAAGAATGTGGAGAAAGTATTCATCGCAATAGAAGGCAAAAAGAGGGCAGCAAAGGTGCCCTCTTCTTTCTATCATACGCCTTCGTATACATACGGACACAAACAGAGCTGATTGCCCATAAGCAACACTCAACAGCTGCGCTTCGAGACATCGACACGCCACTTTTGGAGTCACGTTCGCCTACGTTTCCACCAACGCCTTTAAACCACCTTCGAAAATAAGGGCTGAGCCACCTCCTGTTTTGGAGAGCTCAAGCAAAGGCAATCTGCTGCAACGATAATGTGCTCTTACCTGTTCTCTGGGCGAATTAAAGCCCTGTCCAGACTGCTTGTCGTATTTGGCGCGAGTGAAAGGAATCTCAGTGCCGGTCCCGTCGATGTCATACACCTGAATACGTGCTCTTCTTAGGAATTCCAAAACCTCCTGCCACTTCTTCGTGCCTACCGAGTCTCCGGGGGGCACGGGAATTTTCATGATCTCCAGTGGACAGCTCGTCTGCGTTGACGCCATTATCTCATAGGCGACCACTTGACCTGCAAGAAGCAACAACGACTGCTTTCCGACCACGCGTTCAGTAAAGCATATCCGCCTTCCATTCAGCACCACGGATTGGAAGTGGGTTCGAAAAGACTATTGATTGCAGGACCCAATATTTCGTCTAGAACTGGGCGCTTACAGTGAATAATACTCGGTATTTCTTGGCAGTTTGTCCTTGGAACAATCGACAACCGATTCTTATATGGACACCGGACTGCCTTTAGCGCCCCGAACCAACCAACCTTTCTATTCGTCTGTGATGGATTAATTGGTGCCAGACTGATTTATTTATTTATTTATTTATTTATTTATTTATTATCGGTTACAATTACATGGAGCCAGCTGGAGTATAGAGTAGAGCACTATATTGCTAATACAGGTATGTCATATAGAGCATAAATACCTGAGATATACCGGGTGAAGACATTTCAAGTACTAGGGTAGACTGATATTCTCAGCCGTATTAGCGTTCTAAATGTCCTGGCTTTCGAAAGCCTTTTCTAGACAGTTATTTCTTATTTACCGTCAGGGTTTATAAAGACGTATAATTTCGAGTGCTTCCTAAGTATTTCGTTTTTTTAGAAATACATACTAAGCGACCACTGCGACGGTTGATAAATTCTAATCTCCTGTTTTAGCACTTGAGCTTTGGAAAGGTGATGCCAAGTTTGGACCAAAACGTCAACTCCATGCAGGGAAAGAACAGTCCAAGAATGTGACAGTGAAACACATGTGTTATTTTTGGACATGAGATATAGAGCTCTGCAAAGCCTTACCCGAGTATGTAGACGACCGCATAAAGCAACTAGAGATGACGTCTAGATGAACTTTTAATAATCTAGCATTGATTGTATTAGGTTGGCAACTAAGTTCGTGCACTCTCAAGAATTCTTCAATAAAAATATTTATTAACAAATAACAAATGACCCACGGATCTCCCTCGATAGAGAGCCTTCGGGCTCTCTTGTTAAGAGGGATCTCGGGCCGCTTGTCGCAGGGCCACGTGGCGCGTCCCCGGGTGGTGGATAGGGGAATTAAACGCGAACCAAATGCGACCGTGTACTGCCCAGAGACGCAGGTGGGATGCAGGGGATGGACTCCTTGCTGCTGCTGTGTCGGGTCGACGCGTTCCTTGTGCGTGGGAGCGGCATGTTCGTGCACAGTGTGCGCGGATGTGTCCGTGACTGTGCGGATTGTAACTGTGTCGGCTCGGCCAAAAGCTTGCACTCGGTAGCCTGGGAGTAAATGTAAAGCGATTCTAGGCCGCCTTAAGTCTCGCCCCGTCCCTTCGGGCAGTCTGGCTGGCTGCCCGGAGTACCCCGCCCGCATGACAGAGCCCGACTAGCTACCCGTGTGTATTCAAGTCAAAAACAGCAGCACTAAAGGGCCTCATTCCCCTGACCCCGAAAGAGCCCCCATTTCTGCAGCGATGGGAAGGACGAGTACGGTGAGGCTGCTAAAATCTCAAGGCCTAACCAGGCTGCGCAAATTGAGAAGGACTAGGATGACGATCTGTACTTACAACGCCCGCACGCTTGCATCGGAAGCATCCGTCGAGGACCTGATGATGCAAGCCAGGAAGATCAAGTACGACGTCATCGGACTGACCGAGACGAGAAGACACCACCCCCTACACGCCGCCTACGACTCCGGAGAAGAACTGTTCCTCGGAACATGCGACAGCAGGGGAGTAGGCGGCGTTGGTGTCCTCGTCAACACGCACTTGGCCATGAACATCGATTCGTACGAGTCTCTGACAAGCCGAATCGGAAGTCTGCGACTGAAGCGATGTGGCTCCGTGCCAGCCTTGACTGTGTTCGTCGCGTATGCCCCAACATCCGACTACGACGACGAAGACGTCGAGGCCTTCTACGTGGAGCTGGAGAAGTTCTATAAGGAAGATCACACCTTCTACGAGGTGATCGTCGGCGACTTCAACGCCAAGATCGGGCCACGAAGGTCGCCGGAAGAACTTCACATCGGAACCCACGGATTGGAGTGGAACGAGCAAGGTGAAAGGCTGTCTGAGTTTATCATGTCGACCAAGACCATCCATGGAAACTCGCAGTTCCAGAAGCCTCCCTCCCTACGATGGACCTGGGAATCCCCCCGTGGCCAGTTCCACAACGAGATCGACCACATCATCTTCAATCGCAAGTATTGCCTGACCGATGTCTCCGTTGTCCCCAAGTTCTACACGGGATCGGACCACCGCCTCCTTCGCGCGAGGTTCCGCTTTTCGCGTCAAGGAGAGAAGGCCGTGAAGTTTAAGAAGAGGAGTACCAGAACGACCATCAACTGGGACCTCTACACCTCTCTTGTCGGCCTTTGGGAAGATGCCGTCATGGACAACGTCGACGAGGAATACGATCGTTTCGTGCACCATCTCCACGATAGTGCTAAGGGAGCCGAGAGCTTGAAGACCACCAAGAGACGCCTGTCTCCGGAAACTCTCGAGCTGATACGCCAGCGTGGAGCAGCACGAGCGTCAGGCAACTACCAACTGACGTCCGAGCTTGCAAAGCTATGCAGAGCGGCGATAAAGGAAGATCTCAAGGAGAGAAGGGCGGAAGTGTTGGCTGAAGCAGCAGAGGCAGGGCTGAGCATCCGCAATGCCCGCCGGAACTTCGCCAACTTCAAGACCAAGATGACCGCTCTCCGACGTCCTGACGGAACATCACCTCTTCCAGAAGGACCATGGAGAAAGTCATCCACGAATGCTACTCCGATCTCTTCGATAGCCACGTCCACCTGCCCCCATGCCATCTTCCGCAGAATGGATACGTCGTCCCCTCTGTTCTCCCCTCCGAGATCCGACACGCCATCTCGTCGGTGAAGAAACGTACAGCACCCGGTCCTGACAGGATCAGAGCTGAACACCTGAAGAACCTCCCGCCAGCGCTCATCAACACCTTGGCGCGGCTCTTCACACGCTACCTGTCCGAATGCAAGGTTCCATCTCAGTGGAAGACCAGCAAGACCGTTTTGCTGTACAAGAAGGGAGACGTGCACGACATTGGCAACTATCGCCCGATCTGCCTGTTGTCCGTAGTCTACAAGCTGTTCACTCGAGTCATCCTGAATAGGATTAGCAGAACGCTGGACGAAGGACAGCCATGCGAGCAAGCAGGATTTCGGAGAGGATTCAGCACGATCGACCACATACACACCATTACGAAGCTCATCGAAGTGTCGCGAGAGTACAAGCTGCCGCTGTGCCTTACGTTCATTGACCTGAAGAAGGCATTCGACTCCGTCGAAACTGAAGCGGTCATGGAAGCCCTGCTCACCCAGGGCTTTCCTACTCAGTACATCAGAGTCCTTCGAGAGCTGTACAGTGGATTCACGACCAAGATCTCACCATTCTACAACGACGTCGTCATTGACGTGAAGAGAGGGGTTCGACAAGGGGATACCATATCCCCGAAGCTCTTCAGCGCCACCCTCGAACACGTCATGCGCGAACTAGAATGGGAAGACATGGGAGTGAAGGTCGACGGCCGGCAACTGCACCATCTTCGCTTCGCTGACGACATCGTGCTCATAACACCGAGCATCAGTCAGGCGGAACGAATGCTGGCCGACTTCGATCGTGTATGTGGAAGCGTTGGACTGCAGCTGAATCTTACGAAGACGATGTTCATGAAGAACGGATGGGTTTCTGATGCCCCATTCTCGCTCAACGGAACGAACATCTCCGAATGCTCCAGCTATGTGTATCTGGGTCGCGAAGTCAACATGGCCAACGACCTAGCACCAGAGCTGAGCAGGAGGAAAAGAGCGGCTTGAGGAGCTTTCAAGAGCGTCGAAGAAGTCGCGAAGAAGACGAAGTACGTCCGACTCCGTGCCCACCTATTCGACTCCACTGTTCTTCCTGCCCTAACATATGCCTCAGAGACCTGGGTTATACGAAAGCAGGATGAACACGCGATCAGCGTCGCGCAGCGTGGAATCGAGAGGACGATGCTCGGAGTGACACGACTCACGCAAGTGAGAGAAGGCCTCCGGAGTTCCGAGCTTCGCCGACGTTCGAAGATCAGAGACGCTGTCGCATGGGCCAAGTCGTCGAAAATTAGGTGGGCCGGCCACGTAATGCGATTCGCAGACACCCGCTGGACGAGAGCCTCCACCGACTGGATTCCGCGGGATGTCAAGAAAACACCAGGACGCCCACCAACGCGTTGGTCGGACTTCTTCGTGAAAGCCCTGAACGACCGATATGACGCTCTTCGTGTCCCTCAAGCGAGGAGGATCCATTGGACCACTCTGGCACGCGACAGGGACGAATGGAGATGCTGCTGGCGCCCGCTCGAGCAAGTCGATGATCAACGGGACGACAGGTGATACAGGTGATAACAAATGACAGTCTTTAATCAAAACAATATCCCTTAGAACGTAGAAGTGCTAACTGTTTATCGGGTAGTTGTTCTGTCTCACGGCAGAGTTCATGTGCTTTTAAGGCCGAGAATCCATGGAGATGCATTTTGACCTTATCCACATTAATAGATCATCTTTCAACCAAGAGGAGCTGCACCGAACTAAAAAGGTGGTAGTCCCTCGGCGCACAGTCTGCGCTGTAGGATGGATAGGTTAGCCGCTATCAGCCAAGGTTCTCGATTTTTTGAAGCCTCCGATTCGCGACGTGTTCTCCGATTGATGGTGTCAAAGAGGTGTTAACTTCTGGGAGATCATCAAGAGCGGTTAGAGCATTGATGCTGGAATCTACTCTCCTTAGCATAGCCGCGCTCAGGATAAACTCCTCTAGAATGGATTCAGGCTGCTATTCAGGAGTGGAATTATCTTTCAGCAAGATAACGCCAGAGCAGACGTTGCGAATCGGATGTTTGAAAAAACCGAAGACCTTGGCTGGGAGCGTGCCCACCTCACCCACCTTACAGCACAGGCTGTGCGCCGAGTGACTGCCACCTTTTTAGCTCTCTGCAGCACTTCTTGGTTAGAAGCCGATTTATTAATGTGGACCCGGTCAAAATGTACCTCCAAGGATTATTGGCCTCAAAAGCAGAAGAATGCTACAGCTGTGGGATGGATCAGTTAGCTTATAAATGACCAGCAGTCCCGAGTTCCAAGGGATCCTACTTTGATTAAAAATTGTTGTTCATTACTCCTTAATAAACACTTTTGTTGAAGTTGCATGAGAGTCTCCGAATTTATTTGCCAACCTAATATACAAAGAAACCTACTGAACCATCGTTAGCATTAGGAAACGTAAAAAGTCCAGAAAGCCCATTGTTGTACATATGATCTGACACATTTTCAAATGATTGTGTTAGGTAATGCTCGCAGTTTTTCTTGTTGAAAAAATGCGACGCTGTTTTCATAAGAAAAGAGATCTCCACAGAGCACGCTTATCGTGCAACAACAAATGCGGAAGAGAGCGAGAATTTTGACAAACACCAGTTCTCTCCAGTCTTCGAAAACTACGCCAATCGCGGCAGCATCAAAGGGCACGAATAAGTTCACCGCGGGTAAGCAGTAGGACATAGACATTCAGTCCACTTTGTTGCGAGCCACCTCTAACCATAATAGCGTGTTTTTTGAACTTCAAAACAGCAGTCGCGATTTGAAAAAAATCTAGAGATTTCTTTTATAACCAAGTAGTAGTTTTAAGCTGGAATAAAGTGGTTAGTATTGATGAAAGATACCAGTATTTGAATTTGTAAGAAGAAAAGAGTGGAACCTCACTGAAAACATCGAGCTTCGTAAGAATTAACTCATCATCGGATCACATTCTTTTGTCGTCCATTTCTTGATAGGCTACATACGTGCACTTCTTGCGTTGACCATGCTGCACACTTCTTCAGCTAGCCCAAGCTTACAAACTAGCTGCCTTCTATTGGATAAGGAGCCTGCTCTATTGGATATTCTATTGGATAACGGCTTTTCCAATGAAGCCGTTTGAGGTTCCTTCAGGGTTCATTGCAAGTTACAGTAATGAACGCGACTGTGTGAAGCCGTGGAAAACTTATAGAGAGCATATTGAGCTTCTCACTCTCAATTATAACACGGGGCTGCTTGATTCCTGCAGCTTTTTTGGGTGGGGAGGCTTAGGAATAAACATTTGAAGATCTGAAATGCAACTCGAAGCTGTTGCGTTTATCAGCGCCAGCTTCCCTAGCATCGGCGTGCAGAAGCTGACGTCCCCCATTTGTTTTCTGTGTATGCCCCATTCCGGTTCTGTGATTTTGCTTGAGGTATCATTTCTGTGGTAGCCTACGAGCCTGAATTCATTTTCTCCAACAGTGTCAATCCTGAAAATAAGCGTGATTTGGATTCTCAGGAGTTTTCAGGGCTGCGTACGCAATATCGAAAGAGTGATAGCAATCTGAGGAAAAGGCGAAACAGAAAACGCATAAGGAGGCTGTAATATGAGTTATTCTCATGGAACTTACTGAAGAACGCGAACATGGACGTCATATTACGAGCGTTTCGAATTCCAGATGGCCCTGAACAACAGGAATAAGTCCAATAGGAATACGAGTAAGACTGCTCCTTAAGCTCACGTTGTCAACTAAATTACAGTAACGTTCATCTGAATATGTGGAGATGTTTTTAACCTTTACTCTGTTAGACGGATAGATGCTCCGTTCCGTGAAAATGCTCCAGTCTGGAGCGAACTCTCTGCACACTCGTATGGCATACCTTTGAAAACCAGTTCGGACAGAACTCTGGCCGAGGGCAACGACAGGTTCATCATGTACACTCCATCCTCGTAGTTCGACGGTGAGTCCCGATGCAGTCGACTCCCTTAAACAGTGCGAGCTTTGCAGAACTCTCCGAAGGTGCTGTGGCACGTCACGCCGGCTGCGCGCAAAAGTGTTTGCCAAGGAGCGAACGGCTATTGATGATGAGCTTCGAAAACTTCGCCCGTCTCGCTCTTGATGTTCGGACCTCGAAAAACAGGTGGCTCACCTGCGCTTCCCCAGTCGCGGTTCGCCAGGTTGTTGTACCAGCCGTCATATCGCTGAAACTCTTGCGTTCGTAGAGAATCTGCAAGACAGTTCCATAGTCACTGGGAGTGAAACGTTCCGATTCTCCCTTTGCGCTAAATTTCTATGCCAATGGCAACAACAACAAAAAATTGAGCAAACATCGGCACTAATTTGACCTCGAAAGAATTCTATATAAATATATAATTGATGAATGGTTTGAATTGCTGTGTGTACGAAAGCTTTCGGCACGTGAAGACTTGACATACCAAGATTATTTGACGCCTCTGGATTCTCAAATATCTCGGATTCTAGTTTGAAAAGGATTTTGACTTGTTTATTGGAGAACAACATAACTTTCAATGATAGCATAATATTGGCTCTAAAGTGAGCTCAGTTTAAACGCAGCGATCTTCCGATGCGTCTCCTTACTATAGCGCGCGTCAAAACTACACAGTACCATCTCAAAAAATGTACACACATCTAGAGTTTTCGACTCGGCTGATGATTGAAGATCATCGTTTTTCCACACGTAAAGGCACGACAAAATAAACGACAATGAATGAAACTGCAAATATTGATACAAATGGCGAAATGATTGGCAAATAAATGGCATGAGTTTAAGCTCCTAAAGCTCTTTTTAGATTAATTGCACTTCGAAGAACTTTTGAGACTACTTTCGAAAAATTAGACCGAAAAAGTATAGCAATGACAACCAAAATGTGACTAGTTATGAAGAACCCACAATTCACAACAATTAATGGAACTTATCTTTTATAACCGCAACGAGATGACAACCTTCCAATTAGGATAGGACATATCCTTCCGATTAGAGAGCGCTGGCCGCTTTGTTTTCTTCTATCCGTAATCAAATCATTTTGTTGAAAACCTTCGAAGTTGAACTTTATGTCGCAACGGAGATGACCATATGTGGAACTTCGCAGTGAGTCCACTTTTTGCTCGGTTAGATGGAAACTCATGAACAATGTACTAGTCATGCAGGGGACCGGCATCCCTTTGAAAAATCAGGAACGACAGCCCGTACAGGGAGATAGGTCAGTATGCGTTATTTCTGGAGACTCCTAAATCGCTAAGGCTCGCCTAGGGTAATCTGAGGTGCAGAACTGTTTTCGGGATGGTGTGCGATGACAAGTCTCCCCCTGGGCTTTTACCGCCGACAATGAGGCAACTCAGAACCAAAATTCGTGATCGATCATCAAACCATTGAATTGAAGAAAAAATAGTTGTGGCTAAAAAATAAACCATTTATTCACAAAATAATTCATATATAGAATTCCTCGAGTTTCTTGAATGGAGTGAAATAAGCGAATTGATCATAATCCGCAAGGTCGGCTTGTTGTATCTTATTATTCACGGTGATTCACACTCTAACTCGTTCGTGGTTATCAAAAGACAAAAGGAGGCTTCCTTGCGAAGAACTTCACCCAATTCCGCTTATAAGATTGCATATGAAAGGCAGGGTTTAAGGAACTGGATTAGATCGAGGACAGAAGAAAACAAAAAGGTTACCATACCGTACAAGCATGACGTTATTGTCGCAAATGCTATCCAGAATCTCGATGCGGACAAAAAAGATTGGTTCTAAAGCCCGGCCAAGCTATCCTTCCCTCCTCTGGGGTTGGCAAATTGGTGCGGCTGCTAGATGAAACTGCACGGTTCTTTCATTATCAAAGCACAGAACCAATTTGAAGTGATGAACACAGAAGCGAAGAGGAATCTCGGGCCGATGAAACAAAAACCTAAGCAGCTTCGTTTGTTCTGAGGCCCAACGTGTGACGTTTTGCCCAACTCGACGTCTCAGGATTTGTGCATTGACGATATCCGATACACCTGCGTTGAACCTGTGATTCGTCTGCAAACACGAGAGCTGTTTCCGGTGTTCATGTGCACTAGACAACCACCGCTTTTTGTTCTTCGAGTTTTTACGCAAGTCAATAATAAACCGCCAAGCAGCTAGTAAGTAACCGCTGATTTAAATCTGGTCTGCGCCACTTATTTTTGAATTTTTCCCACCAATTCCCACAACACGATATGAATAAATTACGTAGATATTAGACAAATGAATAGATTAATGGAACTATTAGGGGGGGGGGCCAAAAGTAATGAGACAAAATGAAAAAAAATCTTTATCTCCTCATAACTCAATTACAACTCAACGATGCTGAGGAGTGTATTTGCCATTAAGGGCAAGGACCTTGCTGCCATCGCTCAGCCAACTTCCTGATCCCATCCTTCCAGAACTGCTTGAGCCTGGTGTTGATCAACAGCTCGATATGGCTGTCAAGGACTGCTTGGGTTCTTGTGTCCCTTCCAACTAGGAAGTCCTGTAGGCTCAAGTAGTAGTGGTAGTTGCATGGACAGATGTCCAGCGAATACGGTGGGTGAGGCATGTGAACGTAGCCCAGCTGGCCAAGCTTATCCGTGGTTACTTGTTCCCGATGGGGTGCGGCGTAGTCGAAGAGGAGAACCTTCTTGAAGCGCTGCGAATGAATAAGAGCGAGTCGCCGGCCCATCTTCTCTATTTCGTTCACCATGGCCTTGGAGTTCATCGCGGTGCTCTTGGGAAACAGCCTCCGGTAAACCGAACCATGGGCGCAGACCCAAAAGCTCCAAAGATGCTTCTCGCCGTGAACATCTCGCCGAACGAAGGTCGGTAACAATTCACCAGGCCTCACCCAGACTCGCTGCTTGGCAGGGTTAAGGTAGAAGACGTACTTATCATCTTGCTTGAATACTGAGCCCAGGCTGCTCGGGGTTGGGAATTGGGGGAGATTTACGCGACACAGGTCGAGTCGTCAGACTGGGGTTTCGGCATGAGACAGGCTGGGGTTTTTGGCATGCTTCTGGAAAGGGCGGAAGTGGTAACTTTTCAGATGCGCTTCATTAAGTAGCATACAAACATAGAAATACAACAAGCACGAAACCAGACTCCAGCCACGAGATATATGGACACGGCGTGGGGTGTCTCATTACTTTTGCCCCCCCCCCCCCCTAATACATCTCTACATCTCCTTGTATTACAGTAATCATCATCATTTATATAATAATAATAATAACAACAACAATAATAATTAATGCAAAGTAAAATACACAAGTTACAACTACAAAAGGCTTCAAAAGATCCTCTAACATCCCAAGACAAATTGGTGTAAAAACACGCAAGCTATTGTTAAACAAAGAATTTCTATAGAAAAAAGAGTAAAGGCGAATGAAAATAGATTACCTGAAGCGAAGACGATTGCAACGAGTTGTAGTAATAAAAGGGCTGGAACAACCCAACCCATCGAAAGGCAGCCTAAAGCAAGGCTGCCATTAAAAGCACGTATGCAGGACAGTAGCGAGCTCTTCAGGGGCCGAATTCATCAACGACTTACAGCAATTTGACAGAGAAAATACAGCCGAAACCTCTGATAGCTCGGCAAAATCTTTCACCATACCGCTTGATAAGCCGCGCCATCAGGGATTTCAGCTGTATTTTCTCTGTTAAATTGCTGTAGGTCGTTGATGAATCCGCCCCCAGAAACGTACGAGTGGAAGGATTTTGCTGTTAATTATGTGAGCGAGAGATTGTTTTTAGAAAAAGTTTCCGGCCGCTCTAACAAGTGATTATGATTGGTCGCTGGCAGAGATGACAGCACAAGCACATCTTATCGAGAACTTGTATTTGGCACACATCTTTGATTCTCGAACACAAGTGGGAATGGACGAAGTGGCAAGTGGACGGACATTCAGAGTCAAAGCGCGCACAGCATCATAGTGAGCAACTCGTGAAAAGGCAGCACCACAGCAATGGGCGTGGGGTCTTCAGATGAAAACCAGATTCGCGGTAACTGCAAAGGACCAAGATTCGTACTCGGCGTATGTATATAAGGGACCGCTGCTGCCATAGCACTGCGGCCTTGCTTTGCAATCCAAGGACTGTAGTTCATCACTTCATTCCTCTGCTCTCAGCGTTTGTTCCAATATCTTCTTGAAGGCAGGAGCATGGTTGCTCCGAAAACGTAGAAGAGACAATTATGGAGAATCGAACTGTTGTCGTTGTAAAGAACTGACTTGTTTAAACTGAAAATATTGCAGCATTTCTGTCACGTTTTGACTACTGGAAATGGGATGGTTTTCAGTAAGACTTAAAAAGGTATCCAGTTATTGCTCTTAATGCCATAAAAATTGGAGCATTACAGAAATCGGCTTCTGAAACGGAGATTGACAGTCAAAATGGGTTTCCATTCGAAAGTAGATATGAAGAACCAGCTGTGAACGGGCGATGCGATTAGGAAGTTAAGTCGATCAATGCCGAGTATCCACATATCTGGTTCTGAGTGTGACTGACGGCTATCGAAGACGACGAATAACCCGCTCCCTGCGGCCGCTGAAGGTATTCGTACATCCCGTGAAGCGGCTATGCCGGCACGCTTCGGCCACCTACGCATCATCCTAACGGTGGAACATTTGCAACGAAAAATATTAGGTTGTCCCATAAGTCTTCGCCGTTTTTTTCAACGATTCACTGCATATTTCGCCTGCGGTCTCTTGTATAGCGCTGCATAGCTTTCGAAAGAGAATGAATTGCTCTATCAGATAATGTATTGCCTTTCTTTTTTCATCATGAATTTTGTCAATTTTTAGGTCGTTGAAGTGAAAAGTGAAAAGTGAAAAGTAGCCATTTGCGCACTTGTTCTCTCCGCTTAGGTTTGTGATTTTTTAAGCAGTTTCTTATAGCATTTGAAAGACAATATACTGTACTACAAGAACATGTGTTGGTCCTATTTGCTCATTTGTCGTTTATTGATTTTTAGGTCATCAAATTGGAACGTCCGAAGGAGGATGGTTATTATTGCCGACAGCTCCTGCTCTGTGGTCGGTTGGTGTTATATGTCATTCGAAAGAGAATGTCTTGCTCTATAAGAATATGTGTCGCGTTTATTGATTTCTTTTGAATATCAACAAAATGCCAAAAAGAGAAAAATCGTCTTCACCAACAACTCCTTCTCCTTCTTCAGTTGTTGATATTCGACAGAAATCAGCGTGAGCCAATAAACGCAACACAAATTCTTACTGAGCAAGACATCCTCTTCCAAACGACATATAACACCAAGGAAAAAAGTTCAACCACAGAACCGGAGTTTTGGTAAAAATTTGGACGGAAAAGTCGGAATTCCCAATTTGATTGCCTAAAAATCAATAAAGGGCAAGTGGGAAAATAGAACCAACACATATTCTTGTAGTACAGGGCATTGTCTTCCAAGTGCTATAAAAAACTGCACAAAAAATAACAAAAACCTAAGCAGAGAGAACAAGTGCGCAAATGGCTACTTTCTCAATTTTTCACTGTTCACTTAAACGACCTAAAAATTGACAAAATTCATGATGAAAAAAGAAATGCAATACATGTTCTGATAGAGCAATTCATTCTCTTTCGAAAGCTATGCAGCGCTATGCAAGAGACCGCCGGCGAAATCTGCAGTGAATCGTTGAAAAAACGGCGGGGACTTATGGGACAACCTAATAGAAACATTCATGGTGTGGCTTGAAAACAAACCGAAACACCGGACAGCGAAGGAGCAGGCCTAATGCACGGACAGGATCTCGGACATCAAGGCTGCTAATGAGTATAAGGAATGATGAAAGATTATGAGTGAAGGAGACCATCCGATCAGTGCTTTTTTGTAGCACGTATTGTCACTAACGCTGAACCGCGTGAATATAGTGGCTTATGTCTACATTTCGGGGTAAATGTAGCTTAGACCTAAAGCAGGGGCGCGGGAACGTGCAGTGGAGTTGCGGAAACCTGCAGCGGGAGCGCAGAAACACGGCTCGAAGCGTAATCGGGGAAGCCAACCATGGACCCATCCCGCGGTGTGCGACTACGATCGGTGTTCCGGCTGTTCCCGCACTTCTGCTGTACGGCTAAGCGACATGTACCCATTTCGCTTTAAGGAGTTGATGCCTCTCACCGATCCAACGTTTTGCCGACAAGACGTCCTCTCAGAGGTAGAAAAATTACGGCTATGTACATTTCATTCGCAACATCATACGAGGACAGTCTTCATCGAAGTTTTTCAGCACTTTACTGGGAGAAGCGGCCCCAACTTTTTAGGCAAAATTGACGAGATATATCAGTAAGTTGCTTCAGATGGTCACACTAGGGTGCACCGAGAACCTTTCACTCAAAAACTTTCTATTATGAACAACGTGACAGGGAAGACATCGAGACTAGAGCACTGTGCACATGAAGACTAAGAAAGCTGGTTAACGAATACCTCGGTCCCTGATGCATGCGACCTAGCTTCACAATTCTACCATATATGTACCTCTTTGATTTGCTTTCATCTGCTTCTTGTTTTAACCTTTTTTGCTGTGATTTAGTCACTTCAGCTCACGTATATGGTGAAGTTGATCAATGTGTTGTCTTAGTATTTTGTGTTCGATTGAGTTTTTCTTGAATCCTCAGTTAAGCTTATTCTCGTGCAATAAAAAGCAAATAAATATAAATTGGACAAGACATAAAACAAGAAAGGTCTAGAAAGGTGTTCACCCTAGCTTGCAAGTGCACCGACTTAGTCTTCTTCTTTGCCTAATTGCCAGGGACGAAGCTTTCGAATGAGTAGCGAGAACAGTTGTCCACCCACTAATAATGACGGTGGATACCTACTATTAGTAGGACCACTCTACTGAAAGCGGTTCGCTCGCTGCTCCTTTGAATCTTCTGTCACTAATCCTGAAAATCCTAATCTTCGCCTAGCAGGTATTCTCACGCCGGCAAAATAGATCAGATCTGTTCAAGACCACGAAAGAACATACAGCGCATAAAGGGTAGTGGCTGGCGTTCATCACTACTCTTATGGATGCACCTCGCCACTTACCTTTACAGGATGTGGCGTAGGCAATTTGAATGCACACAGGCTAACCATATACACGTCACGTGAGATGACTCTATGATAGTTTGTTCGTTAAGGTATGAGTAAACTGCGGGCCAAATTATGTTTCTTTTCATCCTTTTTGGCCGGAGTTATGCAGCAAAGGTTTCTTGCAGGACTTATGGTCCACCCTCTTGTTCCTTCCAGACACATCAGCCGCTAATTAACCGACCCCGTAGGGACGTAAGGATTGGTTAGCCTGTGCGAGTCTCGAACTACGAACTTCGGTTTGGAGAGCATGCTGCAGAGCACATCTTTCAACTACGGAAACGTGTACCGACCGTTCAGGAATAAACTCTTTGCTAGCCGGAAATCGAACTACTGATCGATAGGAGGAGCGTGAGGCAGATGGCGTTTGCCTCCAATGCGCTTCGCGCCTAGCAACAAATGTTCTACGTAGACCGTAGCAAAAAGCGAACGCGGAACATTAGTTAAGTTCGGTTTGTGATTCCTCGCCAACCGGTTGCCACTTTTTCAGAAACATCTACGCGGAGAATAACTGACATCGACAACATTCCTGGAAAAAGTGTCCTTAGAGAGGTTTCACACACAAGTACAGAAAAATGTCATTCGACTGCTAGAAGGAGAATGACGGTACATACGGTTTGTCGTTAGACTCTGTGTAAACGCGTCGGCGAAAGGGAGGAAGACCGCTTTTCGCATCATCCAACCTTTGATGATCAAGGCGCTTCCCGTCGTCGTTATGCCAGCAGCTCGACACCGAAATTCTCTGTGGGTTGCTGGGACCGCTGAACAAACGTGGTGGCTCAGGAGGATACTGTCTGGTTTTGTGGAGCACCTTCGATTCCCCGCTTATTTTTATTCATTTTAAGAGCCTATCTCTTCTGCCATGGGTCTCAATTGCTATACATATATGTAGAAGTGGGCAGGGGCCTCCCTTCATCTGAAATCGTTGACCCACTTCTACCCGCCCATAACGTTAGGTCATTTTTCATTCTTTTGGCTACGAGAATTGACAGCAGTTCGCAAGAAATGGAAATAGAAGCGACTTAGCTGGAAAACAAAAAAAAATAGCTGGAAAAGAATAAAGGACGGCGTTACTTGATACCTACTTGGGACACTTCACGTATTCTACTTCTACGGTTTGTCGTGGTGACGACCTGAATACGTGTTTGACAATTCACCGAATTGAGGTGGGCAGCCAATGACCAAGACAGCGCTTTATCCTTCCCAGACAAGTCTGGTACCAAACCACTGATCCCGAATAGAAAGCTTGGTTGGTCTGGGCAGGAAATCCGAACCAGGAAGTGGTATCGGATGTACCATTCAGCCAGCACTCTACACGACTGCGCTACACTCGTCCTCGGAATAACTGGCATTTTTACCCTCAAATTGTTTAGGGCGAAAGAGAAAAGACACATGTGATTTAAAGCTTTCTGATCGTTCACATTTTTAGAAAACTTTATTGTTCTATGATCTTTTAAAATCCGTTGTAGAGTTTCAGTACAAGTCCCAGCGGCCGTATCTTTATCTTTATCTGGGTTGGGTTTCCTGGCTAGAGGTCCACTTTGATAGATGAAATAAATGCCATTCTACCGCCTGCTCATTCTCGATACCTGAATAGTAGGCTTAGTTATACAGGCATTGTCATACTGGTCCCACCTTGTCAGGTACTACCTGTTGTCGGCAAGATAAAAATAACATCATCAAGACCCAATGCCAACATCTACATGTGAGAAGAAGAAAAACTAATGAAAGGAAACTCCTACACAGCATATTGTAAGCTCGCTTCTAGCACCTCGAAGTCAAACAACTGTTGTAGAAGCCTATTCATCTCAGCTGCCAGTGGAACGCTAGCACTGCGATGACTGTGCACAAGAGCTCCCAGGCCAAGTAAATACCTATTTAGTATCAAATCTGACAACGCTTACGGTAACGGCGATGACTTACAAAAAATGATGGGCAAATCAGACGAAAAATGGGGTCTAGGAGCGAACTGTTTCACTCGATCTTCAGTGTTAAATAAACTGCAGTGGATGACAGAACAGTTAACAAACATTCCAACGTGATATTCTAACACCAAAAAATGAACTACTCGTACAGAGGAGGAAGTGGTGTGTCGCTCACCCCTCGGAGAAGTTGCTTCCGAGAGCGACACTTTCCGCACCGGGATCAACATTGGAGGAGCCTATTATGCGCGGGTTCCGACGACGTGGTGCTGCTGCTCGGCAAACACTCGCCGCCACCTCCCACTCACATCGGTAATCTCCCCATACAATTTCGGAACCAGGAAAGTAAGACGAACTCCCGGAATGAACAGACGGCAACGCTGGAGAAGGAGTTTGAATCGCTTCGCGCTGCAAAGCTCTAACTTCGACAGCAAAGCTGCCTAGCAGCTTCTCCACGACAAACGAGCCCCGCGAAACGCTGTGGTGATTTTTAGAGAGAGGAATAAGGCTAGAAGTGTCTCCAAGAAGCGGCCGTCGGAAAGCAAGGCGCATCGATTGATAAATAAGGCGGAGTGCGCAAGACGAAACGCAAAACCGGTGCGACTTCAGCAGCATGACCGAAGCCAGACATAGGGGGCAGCCCGACCCTTGCTGTGACCATTTCCGAAGGTCAGTGCTGCACTCTGATCGTGCCACCATGAATCGTGTCTGAACTCAACATCGCCGTTCCCTTTCACAGCTTCAGTCGTCGCAGCAAAATTGGCTAATTCCTTCTAATTCCTCCTGCTCATCTACCGTGTTCGACCGACACGTTTCGCTTGGGAATGTTTTGAACTAATCTTCAACCGTTAAACAATCGCATAACATGGAAAATTCGTTTCAATAAGGAGAATTTCCTAACCCATTATTGAAACATACTGCTTCGGAGAATACCTGAGATAGCACCTGACTGTTTCATAAGCAGAGAAACTTCCTTTAGAACGCTGAATCCCCGTTTATGCTGATGTCTAAATATTGTAGTCTCGAACGGCACCACATCTGTAGTGAAAACCATTGAGGGTGCATCATGCTATACCATCAACGAGTCGTTGTGTTTTGCTCGAAAATCTGATTGATTATGATGACTAAATAAGTCAGCAAATCAACGACAAATTAAATATGGGGCATTACGTTAGGGCTTCACCACGTCTCCTTAGCTACTACATTTATATGTATATATGTATATATACGCCCTACTTTCTGAGAATGAGAACATGTTAACATGTCTCTGTCTTCTTTCAAACGTCTAACTACACGAAGATTTCGTTAGGCTTGTTTCGTTTTTTTTCGTTACTCAGTCACCCTGACCCTTATATCTAATTTTAATGTGTCACTGTTGTCTTGCCGCACGTGACTATGATCCGTGCCTTGTAATAAATAAATATGTATATAGTGCATAAACAGATAGTGCATAAACAGATACATATATGTACAATGTAGTACGATCTAGGCACTATAAGTGCTCACGAAAATTTTCTCCACGTCACAAATTTACAGTTCCGAAGTAGTTACACAAAAACATAAAGTACAGTCAAGTAGGGATCGAGTGGAACCTGTTATCGGAGGCGATTTCATTTCCGGCCACTAATGAACTAATTGCACTTCATTACCTTTTATTAAAAAATACCGTATATTGCATAGTTGTGCTCGAACGATTATATTCGAATAATTATTCGAAGAATTCATTAGAACAATTATTCGAATTGCTCGATCATTCGATATTTCTTGATTTCCGAATATTCGTTCGAATTCGACCATCGATGATTTTCAAAGGTCGAATATTCGTTCGAATTCGAAAATCGAAGGGAGCCATATTCGATTATTATTCGAATAATTAAACTCTACTCGATCGAATAATTGTATTTAAAATATCGAAGAAATCTGCAGCCGGAAGGATGACCTTCACCAATATTCCTTCTATAGTACTTCATGTTGTAATACCTCCTACGTCTTTCACATTTGGAGGGTTTACTTTAGTTGAAACGGGCTTGCATGAGCTTTAAGATATATGTGCTTAACCTTAGTGTCTCCGCTTTAAAAGACTTTGAATAAATTCCTACGATTATATGGAAGAAAAAAAGGGTTCACCCCTTTCCCAGAACTGTACTGGAATATTTCTTTCGTTCAATTCTGATACATTTTTGTGACTCTCATTGATCCAGAAAAGCAGATTTTAACATGAAAGATAGTCGAACATCGATGACCAAACAGGACTGAAGAGGAAATGTTTCTTCAAATACTATTTTATGTGTGTTTGTGCTACGTTGGTAATCAGATCGGCATATAACAGATTGTAGATTTTTTCAAAGGCAGACATTTTTGCATTTGTGACCTTCAGTATTAAATTGCGAATAACCTTATGGAGCAACACTGACTAACCAGACGCGCAAATTGAGAAGGACTAGGATGACGTTTTGTACTTACAACGCCCGCACGCTCGCATCGTCGAGGACCAGATGGTGCAAGCCAGAAAGATCAAGGTCATCGGACTGACCGAGACGAGAAGACACCATTCCCTACTCGCCGCCTACGACTCCGGAGAAGAACTGTTCCTCGGAACATGCGACAGCAGAGGAGTAGGCGGCGTTGGTGTCCTTGTCAACACATATTTGGCCATGAGATTCGTACGAGCCTCTGACAACCCGAATCGGACGTCTGCGACTGAAGCGATGTGGGTTCTAGGTAGAGCTGGAGAGGTTCTATAAGGAGGATCAACTTCTACAACGTGATCGTCGGCGACTTCATCGCCAAGATCGGACCACGAAGATCGCCGAAAGAACTTCGGAACCCACGGTTTGGAGTGGAACGAACAAGGTGAAAGGCTGTTCGAGTTCATTATGTCTACCAAGACCATCCATGAGAACTCACAGTTCCAGAAGCCTCCCTCCCTACGAGGGACCTGGCAATCCCCCCGTGGCCAGTTCCACCACGAGATCGACCACATCATCTTCAACCGCAAGTATTGCCTGACCGACGTTTCCGTTGTCCTCAAGTTCTAGACAGGATCGGACCACCGCCTCCTACAAGCGAGGTTCCGCTTTTCGCGTCAAGGAGAGACGACTGCGAAGTTCAAGAAGAGGAATCCCTGAACGACCATCAGCTGGAACCTCTACACCTCTCTTGCCGGCCTTTGGGATGATACCGTCGTGGACAACATCGACGAGGAATACGACCGCTTCTTGCACCATCTCCGCGATAGTGCCAAAGGAGCCGAGAGCTTGAAGACCACCAGGAGACGTCTGTTTCCGGAAAGCATGAGCGTCAGGCAACTATCAACTGACGTCCGAGCTTGCGAAGCTGTGCAGAGCGGCGATAAAGGACGACCTTAAGAAGAGAAGGGCGGAAGTGCTTGCTGAAGCTGCCGAAGCTGGTTTGAGCATCTGCAATGCCCGCCGAAACTTCGCCAACTTCAAGACCATGATGACCGCTCTCCGACGTCCTGACGGAACCGTCACCTCTTCCAGAAGGACCATGGAGAAGGTCATCCACGACTTCTACTCCGATCTCTTCGATAGCCACGTCCACCTGCCCCCATGCCATCTTCCGCAGGATGGATACGTCGTCCCCTCTGTTCTCCCTTCCGAGATCCACACGCCATCTCGTCGGTGAAGAAACGTACAGCACCCGGTCCTGACAGGATCAGACCCGAACACCTGAAGAACCTCCCGCTAGCGCTCATCAACACCTTCGCGCGGCTCTTCAGAAGCTACCTGTCGGAGTGCAAGGTTCCATCCCAGTGGAAGGCCAGTAAGACCGTCTTGCTAGTCTTACAAGGGAGACGTGCACGACATTGGCAACTATCGCCCGATCTGTCCGCTGTCCGTTGCCTACAAGCTGTTCACTCGAGTCATCTTGAATAGGATCAGCAGAACACTGGACGAAGGACAGCCAAGCAAGCAGAATTTCGGAGAGGATTCAGCACGATCGGCCACCTGCACACCATTACGAGGCTCATAGAAGTGTCGTGAGAGTACAAGCTGCCGCTGTGCCTTACGTTCTTCGACCTGAAGAAGGTATTCGACACTGTCGAGACTGAAGCGGTCCTCGAAGCCCTGCTCACTCCTACTCTGTACATCAGAGTTCTTCAACAGCTGTACAGTGGATTTACGATCAAGATCTCGTCATTCTACAACGACGTCGTCATTGACGTGAAGAGAGGGGTTCGGGTGGGGATATCATATCCCCGAAGCTCTTCAGCGCCACCCTCAAAAACGTCATGCGCGAACTGGGATGGGAAGACATGGGAGTGTAGGTCGACGGCCGGCAACTGCACCATCTTCGCTTCGCTGACGACATCGTACTCATAACACTGAGCGTCAGCCAGGCGGATTGAATATGTACTCGCCGACTTCGATCGTGTATGTGGGAGCGTTGGACAGCAGCTGAATCTTAAGAAGATGATGGGCAAGTTTTTGGTGCCTCATTCTCGCTCAAAGGAACGAACATCTCTGAATGCTCCAGTCTCGTGTATCTGGGTCGCGAAGTCAACATAGCCATAGTCGCGCACCGTGGAATCGAGAGGGCGATGCTCGGAGTGACACGACTCACGCAAGTGAGAGAAGGCCTCCGCAGTTCCGAGCTTCGCCGACGTTCGAAGATCAGAGACGTTTTTGCGTGGGCCATATTGTCGAAAATTAGGTGGGCCGGCCACGTAATTCGATTCGCAGACACCCGCTGGACGAGAGCCTCCACCGACTGGATTCCGCGGGATGTCAAGAAAACACCAGGACGCCCACCAACGCGTTGGTCGGACTTCTTCGTGAAAGCCCTGAACGACCGCTATGACGCTCTTCGTGTTCCTCGAACGAGGAGGATCCATTGGAGCACTCTGGCACGCGACAGGGGCGAATGGAGACGCTGGCGCCCGCTCGAGCAAGTCGATGATCAACGGGACGACAGGTGATGCAGATGATATATATATCATGTAGAATCTAGCGCTGTGTGCTTCCTAATAATAATAATAATAGTAATAGTAATAATAAGTAACAACGCCGGTATGTCTCCATCATTAGGATCTTCTTTGAAGTACCATTAAGCAGATGTAATCAATAGTTGGAATCGTACTAGAAAGGCAGCCTGTCTCAGATGTTCTCAGAAGCAGTGTGGATTGCGCTGCGTAGGCCGTCGTCCCATTTAAAAACCGAAACACGTGTGGGCGACATTAAACGGTGCCCAGCCAGCATGAGTCAAGCTTCGTGGAATTTAATAAAAGCAACTCCTGTGGGGCATATACTGTAGATGGCAGAAGCAGCCATGAAAACTGCAATTTCTTCCTTCCTTTTCTGAGATTTAATTTCGTCTACATCAAACAGCCGTCGTCAGAGAAGCAGTGGTAAATCATAGGACTAACCACGAAGTGGTTACGTAGTTAAAACACCGTCTGTAGATGCACCGGCATCGGATTGCTCCAGAAAGCCAAAAGTATGAGGCTAAAGTATAGATGCATAGAATACCCACATTAGCCGTCGTTACTAGTGCAGCACTCGGCTATAAACGTGGTTATTGCCACCACACCTTCCAATTTGGGTTACTAGTTGCTTAAGAGGGAGTAGTGTAGTCCTGTGGTTCGCAATGAGCTTTTGCAACCCTATTCGTTTAAAGGCAGGCCCACAACTGATGCAGAGTCGCTGTTAAACACGCGTACGAATTCGGCCGGCGAGGTCTGCTCCTCGTCATGAAAGTTGGGTTTAGAGGCGTGAGGATGAAGAAAACGGCCGAATTCGATGGATGGCCGACAAGGTCGCAATCGTGCTGAATCGTCGCTCCAACCAACGTGCCATCGTACAGGATTTCGTCTCCAGTCACCTCATAGTTACGCAAAGGTTTTTCGAAGAGAGCAGTCGGAATCCCACTAACCATGAGTTCTTGCTTATCCTAACCTAATGCAAAAAATTCAAAAAAAAATTTAAAAAAATTGCAATCCATCCAATGACTTTGGTTCAATGTTACTGTTCTTGCTCTACTTGGTACTACAGCGAAGCGACGGAGGAATTGCATGTGGGTATTTGCGTTTATGTGAAGATTTATTGCTTTACAAGGAAGCGTTTTCTTTATGTATCAGCTAAATGGAGTTGAAAGGAAATATAAGTACAGATCGTCATCCAGGTTCTTCCCAACCTGCGCAGCCAGATATTAGCAGACTCTTTGCGCTCCTTCTTCCCATTGCTGCAGAAACAGGAGCCCCTTCGGAGTCAGGGAATGAGGTCCATTAGTGTTGTTGTTTTCGACTGGAGTACGCGCGAGTAGCTGGTCAGGCTCTGTCTACGGACGAGGAACTCTGGGCACCTAGCCAGACAGTCCGAAGAGACGGTGCAAGAGTTTTCGGGCGATCTCGATTCGCCTAACGGTACCCCAGTCTGCCGAGTGCAAGATTTTGGCCGGGCCGACACAGCTACAATCCGCACAGGCACGAACACATCCACGCACACTGTGCATGGACACCCGCTCTCACACACAAGGAACGCGTCGACCCCTACACAGCAGGAATAAGGAGTCCATCCCCTCATCCCACCTGCGCCTCTGGGCGGGTCGCATTTCGTTCGCGATTTATCCCCCTATCCACCACCCGGGACGGGCCCTTCGACAAGCGGTCCAAGATTCCTTTCAATAAGACAGTCCGAAACCTCTTTCTAACTAGGGAGGCCCGGAGAGGAGGAGGATTCAATGCATAATTGTAGGTCCCCTTAAAATTTGCCAGCCACCACTTCTCTTGAACATTGCAAATCTTTCTTTTAGCCGTCATAACTACTGTGCAAAAAAACCAGTACACATAGCTCCCAACTTCTCTCTTCCTGAAACCTCGGCACTGTTAATTTTTGATAAAAGAATGGTTTAACGCCCAGAAGCTTTTCAAGTGCGATTTTACATAACAGCGCCCAAATGAAAGTTCCGTCTTCGTTAGAGGCTTTTTGGATCCGCCTTAAGGATGGTTGTTTGCCTTATGTTAAATAACCACAATGGATGATCGATCCAACAGTCTTTGAAGACGACGGAACGTTGAAGTGTCACTCCTCATTAAGTAGAGGTTGGCCCAAAAATCTTGTGTGGCACATACAATACTACCTAGTGCACATAAAGGAGAAAACGATAAATGACGACACTAACCAATCCCTTTTGGGTTGCGCCACGCATCCTAAATCTACACGATGCCGTGGAGGCAATTTGAATGCGTTTCTGGCCTACTTACGGTGGCCAGCCAATGAACAATCCCGTGTTTTATCCTTCCCAGACAAGTCTGTTTCACCGACCTCAAAGAAGTGGAAGGCTAAGTCAGCCTGGGCGGAAACTCGAACCAATAACCGGGAATCGAGTGCACGCAGCAGCCGTCGCCTTCTCCGCCTCGCTACCACACACCTTATTGGCACAGGTATTTTAAGGAAATTTACAGTTTTAGATTATTTTAAAACACAGCACGCTTTGACAATAACATAGATATAGGACCACTTGAAACCGTTTCTTGCATTAAAGCTGTAATAGTTACGAGTTTAATATAATTTGGGAATCAAGCATCCCACAGGTCCTTCAAGGATTCTGCAGAGTTTACATGGTACTCTGTTAAGCAAGGTAGAATTCTCCAAACGGTTCGATGATGAAGGATGGGAATGCTCTATGTCTAGTGGCGTAGAGCATTCGCGCCGGTTAGAGGGAGGTGCGAATTCGAGTCCCGCCTGGCGCTAGCGTAACAAAACATCGTTATGACAGTACACAAATGGTCCACGCTCGTATGATTTTTTCATGTTAACAGTGAGTGGGTTAACATATAAATGTCAGCATTCTTCATGAGTTGATTATTCGTATTTTTCGGTAAAACTTGCCTTCTCAAAGCCATAACAGTTTACGACGGGAACTGATGAAAGCTCTAAGGTCAAGTTACTTTTACTGCCACACTACTGAATTACAATATCATCTACCCTGAAGCTTACTATTAACGATAGCATTCTCTTATTAGGGGCGGAAGATGTCTTTCAGCGATTTCCTGTACTAATCCGAAGCCAATAGGCAAATGGTGGACTCTACAATACCGCCGCACGTCGCGCATCAAAACTTCGGATTGCGACGGAAAAATCCGTCGCAAACTGTCGCTCGATCATACCCTTTGAAAAAAGGTCGGCATTGTTCGATTCGTTTCTTCGAGATCTACAGAAACAGATTTTCCACAACACCCATATTTCCGCCGTGGCTGGCCCAAAAAGTGACAGGAGCAGGCTTTTGCTATTACAGCAGCTTATTTCCCAGGACATGCATGCTTTCGGAGTATCTCAAATATGGCGTACGTTGCCAGTGCGCTGTCACGCCGGGAATGCTCCAAGAGTGCGCTGTGCACAGTACATACAGAGGCGAACCTATCAATCGAGTGGGCGAACCCTGTCCTCTGCGCTTCTATCTTCCCTTACTGGGAAAGGCGAAGTTTAAAGACTATTTCGAACCGTTTGGAGAATTCTATCATAAATTTCCAGCCGCCCTTCTCTGGAAATGCTGTACTCTGTCCCGGAGAGACTCTGGAGTGCGCCGTCAACAATGCAAATAGGATCGAACGTATCAATCGAGTGGGGCGGACGCTCGCAAATGCATGCGCGTTCGAGTTCGTAGCGCAATAACTCTATCAAGTTCGAATCTTTCCGGCTGCAGCTCGAGGACTTTGTTGCATGTTTTCTGACGCGCTCCAAAGTACAACGGGGTAGCTTTTGAATGGATTAAGTTGCGAAAATGCAGAAGAGGCTTGTGTGACGCATTTTTCCGATTTCGGTGGACCACAGCGGGACGACACGGCGAGCTAAGGGCCTTAAAATGCGTGGGCGAGCAGAACACCTTAGTTGCTTAAAGACGACGTGCTCTCAACTTTCTACCCGTTTAAACTGCATTAGCTCCAGCTGCCATTTTAGGGCGACGGGCTTAGCGGTTGAAGTTTCCTGCGCTCTACTGGCCCATATTTAAGTTTACAACACTCACAATAGCAACATTAGCTTCAGCATGAAAAGCACTATCGAACAATGCAAATCTCGTCCCATTTCAGAAAAATCGATTTTTTGGCAACTTCCCGTCGAGGACGGGGCCGAGGCCACGCGGGCGAAGACGTCATCGAAAACCGATATTTTCGAAATTGGCCCCATTCTCTCGTCCAAAATCATCTAGGGGCTGTTTTTAGCGCTGATTACGAATCCAACGTTCGTTTTTGAAAATTCCGTCGATTTCGGTAGTCTTTGGAGGATTTTCTTATGGATAACTGAAGGTGGTCGGGTCAGAATCACCGATTTTGCTCAAACTTCGTCTCGGTGAGGGAGCCTATTCGGGATGCCGAACACGATGCCGAAGTCCATTTGGCCGATTATGGTAGGGGACTACCCATGCCGATAACTGAGGGTGATCGGTGATCCTGACCCGACCACCCTCAAACGGCAGGTGGTAACCTACTCCAGGATGTGAGCTTCCACAAAAAGTGATAGAGTTATAGGACAGCGTAGCGGACTAATTTCGTCAGAAAACTTTGATCTGGTTTTGAACTGCAAATGAGTCTTCCCATAGCGATGAACCAAAGGAGTTTGTATTACGATCCACTATTATATGAAATCCTTATTGAAGTGACCTCTTATAAGGTAAGCGAATTGGAATTCAGAAATTTAGCCAAAATATCATCCTCAGATGGCAAATGCATTAGAAATTTACCTGTGTTACTGCTATTGAGTATGTTTTGGGTTAAAAAATCCTCTAACTTCACCAGCTTCCTACTAAAGTTCTTTCGCAAGTGTATGCTTCAAAACCCAAGTAAAGCACGCATAAAAACCGTACGATTGTAAGACGAAAGGCAAGACTTGACGTAGAGTCCAAAATTATGAGAAATAAGCGGCTACAAACGGGTAAATGCGGCACTCTGCTCCAGCGCGCACCAAAGAAGCCCCAAAAATCGTGGGCCTATGCCGCTACGACATTACACTGAGTTGTCGAGGTGTAGAGGGTGAGTCAGGCCGGCGGATCGGCTCCACGCGCTCAGACTCGGAGATCTATGAAGAGTTTTCAGGCTCCAGAAAATTCCTCTGGGAAATCTGTAGAGCCAGAGTACAGAAAACGGCGACACTAGCCGAATAATAACACCGGGAACGCACAGGAAATTTTGTCCAACACCGAGCTACGTCGGCGGAGGGAGTCCCTCGCTAGACAGGTGTGATTGAGGTCAATGAGAAGATACATAGAGCGCCGCGAAAACTAAAAGTGCTCTCGTCTGACGGCTATACACCATTAATTTTGTGGATAAAGGGAATGATATCTGAAAACCTGGAAAACGTGCTGGTAGTTTTTAACACATTGACGGCAATACGCAGCATAAATGCTGCGGAAGCGGTCGCGTTGGACGGCGCACACCATTTTTGATGGGGAACTTTCAACTCGATTATCCTTCAAAGTAAGGCAGTAAAAGGAGCGATTCTGTATGATACTTAAGGATACGATTCACAGCATAAATGATGCGTACGCGGCAGCGAGCTTAAAATCAACTGTCCTTCACGCGCACCACTGCGAAACGCGCGATGTCGTCAATGTGTTAAAATAGCTCGAAATTTTTGAACAGCAGATAAGTGTGAATCGGCACCGCACATGGCTTTTAGCACTTGAAAAACTCTGCCCATGCAATCAGGTGGAAGGTCGCTAGCAACAGAACGAAGCCTCAGTGAATGATTCTCGAGACTCGAGCTAGGCTAGCGAGGACCACTCACGATTACTTCCGAGTACTGGCAGATGAGAGAACGAAGTGGCGGTGTTTTTCGGGAGGAAGAACCCGGGTGAGGTGACAAGAGAAGCTCGATCTTCTTATCGCCCACCCACTGCCTCCTTGCTAAAGGCGTCATGTCTGACAGCAGACGAAATTCCGCTTACACCAGCAATTCCGGTCGGCTGAATGGTGGCATCAACAAGCATTCACGCTTTGTTTGTCAACTCTCGTCACGTCCTCCCACATTTTCACCGATTACCTGCCGGCGTCGACAGATTTCTACGCAAGGAGTAATCAAATCAAGATGAGAAATGAATTCATTTAAATCCTCAAATAAAGCATATTGGATTTCAAGGGATGTCATTTACGTTTGAAGATTGCGTGCACAGGAATGAATCGCTCTTTTCGATTATGTCTAAAAGCGAGTTTTTCAGCCTTTGGTGATGCAAAAATCCAACATTTTCAGTCCTGACATATAGGTGGTGAACATCTTCCTCATGAATCTTGGGTGCGAAAACGAGTTGGCTTAATTTGTTGAATCCAGAAAGGAGTCGGAAGATCAAGCAAGTCAGTAGATCCATTGGTGAGCAAGAAGAAAGAAATCTGTCCCACCATTTCTGTAATAAACGAAGGCCAATTTAGCGAGCAAGAATTTCTTGCAAATTCCAAACCAAACGGGGTAGTTTCAAACGAGGGGGATTTGATTTGAAAGCGCTTGGACTTTTGCACAGCCGACAACAAGCTCGCGCTCCGGTGATGCACAGCGGTACCTATGACCATCCAGAAGAATGCAACATGTTCCTTTGCACATTACAGACGTTCTTCTTTTCTAGTAGGAAACTAGGAATGGCAAACAGCTGGTCACAGATAACAGAATGCATTAAAATGATATGCGGGAAGAGAATACCGGGATGATGTATCCATCTCGTCCTAGATTAGATCGTTTTTGCGCCTATGCATGGCACATGAACAGTACCTGGTGTTGCTTTAGGACGATGGGCATTCATTATAGCCCGTTCCGCTCCTCTGAGGTTTACAAAGCGCTGCAGGAGGTAAGTGACTTACCCACGAACCATAAAATGTAGATGCTTTCACGTAATAGGAGAAATGTATAGGGTCACTTTAAGACATTCCTCAGGGGAGCAGTATGCCGCGGATAAAGCCCTCCCTTTTGAGGAGAATAACGACTTTTTGCTTCCATCTGCGTTTGATCTTTCATTTTCAGCTTTCCGTATTCGGCACTCCACTGTCATAACCTCTGAAACATCAACTTCGCTTCACCTCAGGATTAAGGCACGTTGACTGCCCATCATTTTGTGCTGCACACTTTATGGGAGAGTAGAAGAGTCTTTAGTGGCCTTCCAATTCATTGTTATTGCGAGAGCAAACATGGCGGAAACGACTCCTTTCAATTTTCATAATCGCAACTAGTACGGACACTCCATTTTTTCAGAAGAAGCAAATGAAGGTTGTCCGCTCGTTTCTTCTGAAAATGCAAGGCCACCTTCGAGATGAATGAAAATATTTTTGGCCGCATATTTGTGCTTTGATAAATCATTCGAAATATGAAAGAAGCACGAACTAGTTGGGTTTTCGAAACCGATGTACTTCTTCCTGTAGATTCTTTCTGTGGTAAGATCGATACCTCCACGTACAATCCACTACTGCTCTTGTTAGAACGACAGCGACTTCATCTCGGATTCAAGTAATTACTTACTAAGTGATCTACCTCTGCTTAATAAAGCAAATTTATGCAAAAATATTGGCAGCTTGGTAATGCAGGCGGGAAAGCGTCCGCAGTCAGGGTATTTGCCCTATATACTGATTTTCGATGGTCAGTCGATGAACAAGCCGTTTAAATCGGTGGTCAGTTGATGAACAAGTCGTTTAAATTGGTTCACGATTTCCATAAAGCTGAATGTGTAGCACATCCCACGAGGGGATTGATTATAGGCGTTCGTGCTTTACTGCTTTATGCAGGTATTACCAGCACAAACACATCAAAGTCTAAGAATCAGTTTCAGTGACAGGAAATGAATGCGAGCGTGATCAAACAAGTAATTTGGCTATCACAGCCAAAGTATGTTGAACAGCACTGACATCACCTATTAAGCGCAGTGCAAATTTAGGGAGTAGAAGTTTATAGTTGGTCTGTTCTCGTTCTAAGCAACCTTTCCGTTCCAAAAATCCTTTTGATCAAATTAAAAATATAAATGAATGAATAATAAAAATTCAGAAAGGTTATCTCCTACAGTGAATCGCTTCTGTTTTCGTACTCCGTGCCTAACCTTTCACGGTACTTTTGAAGCGGAGGGCCTGTGGTACCGTGGGGTTGCCGGGAAACATGTTAAAGCGGCGACCCCACGGCACCCGGGGAGCGGTGCTTCATAAGTACCGGCCCCGTGGTGCTGTGGGGTTGCCGCGTCAACATGTTCCCCGGCAACCCCACCGCACCTCGGGCCCTCTGCTTCATAAGTGCCCCTTTCACTGTCGATGGCTCCCAATCCTACCACTCCAATTTAGAAAAGTGTACGGCACCAAGAGAAGCGCTGGTAGCACGATAGCGGCGCGCAAGCTTAGCGCACGACTGAAAAAGGCAGTCACGCGTTGTGCGTGATTGAAGAGAGTCGACGGCCAAAATGAAAGCGATGAGAGTTCTGCCTTCCAAAGGCAGGAATTCCTGCTGTTGCGACAGCGCAGTGACACGCTGCGCATGTTTCTGAAGAGTCATCGCAAGGCGAAAGTGTTCTCTGAAGTCGGAGTTCGGCGTTTTTTAATTTTGGCATAATTGTTGGCAATAGCCCGTCGATCGGTTGTGTCATCCGCCACTAACCATGTAATCAAACCCTGTCAGATGACTGCGAACCGTTAAGTGGCTAAACAAATTCCACTTGCCCTTGAGAACAAGGGACTACGGCAATCACTTCAAGGTTGTGTATGTTGTCGAGCTTCTGCGAGCGTAACGATGCGTCCGAACTTCTGGAAGCGCGCATGATCCGCCAGCTCTCATGCCAAAGCGGCGTGAGCAATAACATTACTTGCAAGTGGCTATACTACAGCGCGCAGCAGAAAAGTATTTTCAGCACAGCACCGCTCGAAGCACAGAAGAACGTCCGCGGAGCTAGAACTGAAAGCAGCTAACAGCAACAAAGAGAAAACGTGAACGGTCAGTGTCTGTGGGCCATGCCAGCTTCTCCAAAATCTTCGACTGCACATGTCGAGCTTGTGCGGTTGGCGCCCACTATCACTCACTACATACATAAGCCATCAGAGTGGAACTCACTGATCGTCTACCCTTCTGATGCCCGATTAACTGTGCAAGGTTTCTTAAAGCCAGGAGGGATTTCTCTCACTAACACGTCCTGTTTGATGTGTTGCTGTTCTCAGAAAGGCCAAAAAGAAGATGTGCCTAGACTTTCGCCTCGATTTCCAAAGGCTTCACTGAAGTCCATCGAGCTGGAAAATTCTCTAATGCAGCATTGGTCGAACTCCTTCTCTACCCTACGCAGCTCTTTGAAATCATGTTTGCATTTTCGCCAGAGATTTCTCTGCAGAGGATAACTACGTCCCCCTTATCTTGGAATCAAAGTCGTTTTCTATAGAAATGAGCTCACTTCAACACAGCTTACCCTCCTTATTATAGACCTCATTTTTAGTGGAATTTCTTTGGGCTACCATAGGGTGACTCACATGCGGAATTGCAGGCAAGAGTGGGTTTTCACAACAACCACGTACGCATTGTCGGATGCTAAGGAGAATTATTCCTTCCCACCTCCACCGGAATCAGCTGGACACGCATATTTCTCGTCAGAACACCACTGGAAGCTGCATAAGTTCTTGTTGCTCAGAGCGACCTACTTCGCTACCAATCACTTGCAAGCTGTAGTGCACGCAATCGATTAGTTACCAGAATTGAGCACATAAGCGAGCGGGGACGTGCAGGGTGTGCAATTCATACGAGGTTCACTTGCAATTGTTCATTCAAAAAACACTGGAGCTCGATCTTCACAACTGCGTTTAATCTTCTGCATCAGACACCAGGGTGCATGTGGCCTCTTCTTAAAATTGGACTTATGGCAGCTCCTATGTACGACCAGTCCTTTATTTGGAAGCCTGCACATATCAGTGACCCCCTCAAAATGCCGCGCAGTCCAAACAACGCAAGGAACATCTGTAAAACTGGCCAAGCACCTCGCATCCCAAGTCCCCAACGAAGGTTCTGGTGATGCAGCTGGCATGGCTCTTGCCAGCTCTTTTCCTGCTCTCCTCCAACTGGTGCCTTAAATGAATTACAAGCACTGGAAAGGGGAAAACGGTTGAACACGCGAGGATCTTGAAGAAGGGCGCTCCAGCCGACGATTTAAGGGTCGCTGCTGTGCGCGAGGAAATCGATGTCTTCGACGATTAGTGGGGGTCAGCCAACATATAATTCGTCTAACAGCATTCGCGAGAATCAGATAAAAATTTCGACGAACCGGTCGGCGTCGACAGTGAGAGAGGCTCGCATTCCATTCCATTTTGCGCACTCCGCTGCCTCTGCACTCCAAAATCTCACCTAAGTACGACTTTCGGCGGCAGCTGTTGCCCCTGGATCACAAAAAGGGAATCAAACGGGGATATTAATCCGGATCTTCGAGATTCGAACCGGTGCCCTCTCCATGTGAAGTTCTTGCATTTCCTCTCTACGCGCTCTCGTATCTTGACTGTAGGGTTTTCTGGTTTCTGTTTCTGGGGAAAGCTGGTTAAGAGGGAGGAGAGGGCCCTCTCCCGTTCTTCTACGCAGTATTCAAATAATTTATTCAAAAAGCTTTTGGAGTAAAAACATCCTGCACTCAAGCGCAGAAAGACGGCCCTCCCAACGAACGAAGAAACGAAGTGGCGAACGAAATTGCGGAAAAAGTGCTGCGACACGGCGTGCTAACTTACGGACATTGACTGAAGACTTTCATTAAGTGAGAGCAGAGTTGGATCCGTTGTGAACAATATTCCTTACCTGCGGTCTTTAATTTATAGGGTACTTGTGAAGCAAAGGGCCCGTGGTGCCGTGGGGTTGCCGGGAAACATGTTAACGCGTCAAACCCACGGCACCACGGGGCCAGTACTTATGAAGCACCCGTCCTCTGGTGCCGTGGGTTGCTACGTTTCCGTTGCCGTTGCCGCGTTAACATGTTTTCCTGCTGCCCCACGGCACCACGGGCCCTCTGCTTCATAAGTACCATTTATAGGTTAGCACGTTTTGTGCTGCATCAGTTTTACTCCATTCTATAGGACGAAGTTTTTCTCGCAATAGTTCTGAGACACCCTGAACCCCTCTCCATGTGTGCAAAGTTGGACGTTTTGTCTATATGATAAGCTGAAATTATGCTATTGAGATTGAAAAATGAAAATGCAGAGATGTCGAAGTTTTGAATGACCATTGAATTGCCACCCGTCTTCAGATAAACCTGTTTCCATCAGTCATTACGTCTTCCCGGTATTTAGGCGCATTGAATCTTGCGGTCAGCTGTGAACTGCAGCGGAGAAACAAAGCGCTTGGTCCAAACGTGGATCTGAATCTGAGTCGAAGTGCTTTGTAGTCGATAGTGTTACCAACGAGGACTGGAGCTCGAAAGCAAAGGATCCTCTCAGTTCCATCGTCGTTCGCTCCGAGACGATTGGAGGGCCGATATAAGGACTGGCGCCAAGTCGCCATGGTCGCCAGGTAGATGCAATCGGAACGGGATGCGACTCTGAGGGTTCCCCTGGCCTGCTGCTGTCAATCGTCTTTCACCTAAATGGTGATGGTGAGGCAGCGCCTGGAACCTTAAGGCTCTTTCATCTTCATGGAGAGCCAAGCAGGACAGGTCAGGTCGTTCCAAACGGAGTTTCAAGACGTCGGTTGTATGGCTTACGCAGTTTGCACCTCAGAGGAAAACGTAATGATCTCGTTATGGCGGTCAAAGTTCTTGCTGGCAAAGCTTTCTCAACGCCTCCAATTTTTCCACTGCTATTGATTCTTATACTAGAGGGTGCAGGAAGAAAGTCAAGGTTCTGTCTTCTAGGAAACAGTTCAGGTTCCTTTAAATAGGACGTTCAAAGAGGCTTGCTACACGTCTCTTGGTTCTTTTAAGGCTATGGCCAGTAAAGCTGTGGCCGAGGTGTCCTAATTCCGTTTTGATTTTGATTTCCTCTTGGTTTCTGTTTTATTTAGCGAGTAATGATGCTTGTTTGCCATAGTGCCTTTCTCTGGTTCTCTTATGCTGATGTTTGCGTCTGTTTCGTTGTTTTATACGTAGTTTCTAAGCTACGTTAAGGACAAAGTAAACTAAAGTAAGTGCCAAGCCTCCAGCAAATCGGCAAACCCGTGCTTTCTCCTTCCCATACACGATTGGAACCGATTCGTCGACCTCAGAAGGTCGCATGTCTTCGTTGTGTGATGCAAGCTATCCTGCCGACCTCGTCGAACTCTTCTCTGAGTAAGGAGTCCAGAAAAATCCAGCTGCTCAAAGCACTTACGCCAACCCAAGTAAACACAGATTGCCGGCAGCACTTAGCGAGCTGATGCCGGCATCGCTCCGGCAGGGTATCTTAGGACAGTTGTGGTAGATCAGTCACTCCCCGGAGTTCCTGCCGTACCCGTCCTCTGGCGCCTTCCGACGGTTGAAGCAGCGCTGATAGAAGTTGTCACAAGCGCTGTGAGAAGCACCGAGAAATTTGCGCGTCGGATTGCGGCACTCGAGTGTGGCCCAGAATAAGTGACCTACTTCACGAGACCTCGATTTTCGACACCGAATGTTGGACGCCAACTGCTCCGCTTTTCGTTTCCTCTACTGTTCCTTGAAATGGCTTATACGAGACACTATATGAGGGGTAGAGTGCTTTGAATAAGTCGACCACTCCATCACACCGTCTCTCCTTGGAGGATTGCTAAGAAGTTATTCACGTTGTCGTGCGATGTTCACAAAGGTTGTGCTGGTTCTATCTGTTTAATCTATAAGCTATAAATTTTACAGCTAAGCACTCAAACTTGAAGATTTCTGCCGAATGTTGGGTTTGCCTCAAAGGTCCACTCCTTCTCAGCAACCTTTATGAACATGTGAGTACCGCTGAGGGATACAGTGAGGAAGATGTAAAAAAAGTAGGACATCAAATCTGCGAAATATGTCACGGCGCCTGATCTCTCATACGAGAAATGTGGGAGGTCATTTTTCTCAGTACGCGGCAGGAAAAACCATATAGACATGTCGAAATGTCAGGTGTAGACCACAATATTTACCATTTTCACGTCGAATTGAGCACTTTTCAAATCAAATTGGACACTCTTCTATGCTAGCCTAAGACTTTTGTAATCAGAGCGAACTGTTCCAAATGGAAATGAGCTTCTCCTATATCAAACTAAGGAATCTTGAAAAAGGTTAGAAAGATTCCTTGTTCAAGGAATTGTAGTAAAGCTTTCTTTGAAGTTTTAATTCACTTACCCAGTAAGTGGACACATTGTTTGAAATATTTTTTAAAAAAATTTGAGGAAAAATAATGGTCAAAACTTGTCTCTAAGAGCAAGAAAGTAGCTATTTTGTGTTCCAAAAAAGATTGCGCCATTCGCCCGTTCGAGACATCGGGTTTTTTAATCGATTGATTGAAGTTTCACACTTTCACACATTTGCTTGCATGAAGTTTCACACTTGTAAACGATACAATAAGAACAGTTGCAGGGAAGACACAATATCTTTATTTAGATGCTTCATGTTACCAGCATTTATACTATCAGTCAAACAAAGATCGCGACGAGCTTCCCAAGCGCATGGCGCGAGCTGGTCCTTCGATGCGCCTGTTTGCTGTGCTTTAAGATAAACTTTAGGTTACTATTTTTCTCAAAAAAAAAGAAATTAAAAAATTATTTATAGGAGCAGGTGAACTGAAAGATTTTAGAAAAGTTATACCAATTTGTTTTGAACAAGAAATATTCGAACCATCTTTCTGAGTCTGTAGTTTAAGGGAATTTCGATTTGGAAGAGTTTGAAAGAAAAGGAGTCTGATTTAAAAAGTCTTCGTTCCAGCTCCGATGTCTAGCCAACGTCTTTATAAAGGTTGCTGAGAAGGAGTGGACCTTTGAGACAAACGTGAGATTCGGCAGAGGTTTTCATGTTTACGTGTTAACTGAAAAGTTTAAAAACGGCTTATAGGTTAAACAAATAGAACCAGCACAACCTCTCTGAACATCGCACTACAACGTGAACAACTTCAAGCATATCGGAAGTGCAGAAAAGACACAGCGTTCTGAGGAGGCCACCGTCAAAAACGATGTGCTCCACTGAGAACAGCGCGCTCCATTCGCAATTTGATTCCCTCTACCTCCGACCGTCTACGGGCAAAGGTCAACCAAAGCAGCGGGGTGGCGAGAGCGCAGAGAAATAGACACTCCTGCTGCGCTACGAGCGAGCGAGCTGACTCAGCGCCCGAATGAGAGAACACGCTCGTCGTCTGCGTCTCCAGGGCTCGCCGATTGTTGCGGAAACTTGCTGTAGATGGATACTGAATTTCAAGAAGGCCATGCTCTAAAAGAGTAGGACTTCCTGCAAGTCAGAATCGAGATGCACCGAAACCGCTACTTTCTACGGGATTAAATATGGTGATTCCAAGAAATGAGGGTGTAGAAGCGGTCCGTCCTCAGACCTTCTTTATTGTCCGTTTCCCTCCACCAAAGCATTAGTGCTTATGGACAGATCAATAGTGGAGGTCTAGTAAGGAGATACATTTCAGTGTCTTTAGAACCTCTCATTTTCTCTAGTCTTATGCATAGCCTGCCACAGCGGGTTGCGTTGGAGTCCTTGCTCCTTCGAGTGATAAAAGGAATTCACTTGACAAGGAGCGGGAGAGGCACAACCACTCACCGTTTCGCAAGGGAAAACAGTACCTCACCCTCAACTCAAAAACTGACACCGAAGAAGCACTTTTTGTTAGTTGATCCTTGAAGCGTGAAGCTTCTTGAAGCCATGTGTCGTGGAATAACGGCAAAAATTCTAATCATGCACGTAGAGCAAGCAAAACAGCAAAGCTTCTAGTTGCGCAGAACTTCACATGTGACCATAAACACTGTTGTGTTCAACCCAGAACATGGGCACCTCCCAAGCCCCATAAACGGAAGAGGCATCGCTCCCACGTAATGGCCATTCTTGTTGTTGACTAAATGTCATTGTCTTTACGCGATCTTTTCCACCCAACCTGTGCCAGAAAAGGTCGAAATCTAATCTCATCGATGTTGCTGATATGCCAACTCCTCCAGCAGACGCTCTTCCTTTGAGAAATGAGTGCTAATGAAGTGCACTGGTCGACTCACCCAACCTCGGTCCCAGTAGGGTGCTCTAGCACCGACGTGCTCCGCTGACTGTACTCTAGCGCGGGCAAGAAGAGACGTAGGGGCTATGCGAGGAGAATCTCTAGTACGGAGAGCGCCGACGGCGCGACGAATCGGCGAAAGCATGAGTCATGGTTGTCCTTTGCCCTGTAACCACCTCCGACGTTTAGCAAACGTCATGGGAGCCGTCTAAGATACAAGTGCTTCGTCAATCTCCGATTTCTGTCTCTGCTCAACTCAACATCTTTGCACAACTCCCCATTACCTATCTATTCTATTTCGTATTTTGAAGCGATTTATTGCAAAATCTGGAGTTGCCCAACAACAAAGAGGTGTTGTAATATGCGCCAATAAACCTAGTTATACTGCATCCAGATGAAAAAGTGGCTTCAGCCTTAGCGTGTCTTTCAATTCTTTCATCTTTTCTTTCTATCTACCCTTTGTTAAGCTAACACGATCTCAGTGTTGTTTCCATGGATATTGAGCAATTTGTAATATTAAAAAGCCATTACCTGAATACAAACTTCTTTTTAGTTATAAGGCACGCACACATCCATGTTCTTCTAACCAATCTGAAGGGCTAAGCAATCGGGATCGCTCGCACTGACCTGGTAGGTTGGCGCGCTCGTCACTTAGCAATCCTCCTCTCCTTGAGCATTTGATAAACCTACAACCGGAAAAAACCCGAGTTATCCATGGGCATTGCACCCCGGACAACTCGGACGGGTTTTTTTCCGGTTGTAAGTGTATCGGCGAGTCTCTCCTTGTACCACCACATCTCCTGGACGTGATTTAACATTTTTTTTCGTTGTGGTGGTTTCTATTAGCAGACCGTATCCAGCTATCTGGGGAATCTCCGTGTCCATCAAGCACAACCGTCAATCCCTCGAGCGAGGTAGAGCGAAGACGAGCTAACTAATCGGTCGGTTATTTTTCTTCTTCTTGTTCAACTTCTTATTAGATAGAACGCCTTATGACTGATAAAACGAAGGCAGAAATGTAATTGTGGGGGGGGGGGCGCAATAGGAACAAAGATAGTGAGCGTTTCGTAAATATTTAGAACGTATCCTAAAAAGGACCAAAAATGTCAAAAAAAAGGTTTAATCCGTTTGGACACCAACTTCCAAACGGGAGACTTTCCTGGCGTGTTGGATCCACGTCATCAACACGTCTTTACATGTCCGATAGATGGTACATTCTCATTTTCGGGTGCAAGCCAAGAGAGTGGGGTCCGACCTGCTCCTCTTCTATTTTTGACAGCTTCACCCTAAAGAAACGAAGTTAGGTATCGTTCTAGGTCTATACTGGTAAACGTGTTTAGTGTTCCGTTCTACAGTTTTTTGGGCAGTCTGCATGCTATGAAAGAGCATGAGGGTGAACCCATCGGTCTAGACTTGCACCCACCTTCGGAATCTTAATCATACATGATGGAAATTTCGCTCACCTCGTTTAATATAATCTTTTCACACGAGTGCTGTCGCAATTAAGGAGTGCGAGTCGTTTTTGACAGACAATTTTGGCAATGCCTGGAAGTCGGACCTATCAGAACTCTAACAGGGGACTGCGATCGAAGAATCTGCAAAGTCATCACAGAACAGTGCACAAACGCACTGCTGAGTAGGTGGATCGGAAGAAAGCTGGAAGTAAATCGCCTGGGTGCGATAGCTATTGTATTCGTCGACGAACGTATTGTGTGTCCAATATGTTAGAGCACTTTCATTCTAACGAGCTTCCTGCTAAGCAGTGCGGCGAAGAAGATGTAAAGAATACCAAGTATGTATCCCAGTAGATGGAGAGGGTTGGCACGGCTAGAAAATGGATTTAGCATCTCCGCGGCGGAGGAGCTTCTAGGTTCGATGTATGTCCACCTACATAAGAAGAGAACTGATTGCCCCTCTACGCTAGAACTGCTTCAGTATCCTATTATCCAATGTAAATTGTTAGATTTAGCGACATTTCTGGCACCGTATTACGGGATTCCATCTTCCCTTCTGGTATAGATCTGAGCTCAGCTAACTTCGTGCAGTCCACTTCTGTGCAGGTCACGATCGCTAGTTATGCGGCTAGTGGCGTTTACAAGACGTGTAGACGACGTGACGTGTTGCACCAGTGCAGCAGCACTGATGGGGTTTGTGCATAAAAACGCGTGTTGGACGTCGATCCAACACGCCAGAAAAGTCAGTTCCAGTTTAGAAGTTGGTGTCCAAACGGATTCGGCCAAAAAGGAGCACATCCTGATAGCTGTAGAAGGAAAATTGGTCTAACTGAAGATATTGCGAAGCCAAAAAGAAAAAAGACAGCAGAAGTAACCTTAACACTAAAGCGGGGGGGGGGGGGTATTGTAAAGTGCTCCACGACACACTTATCGGTCAGATCTGTTTCGATGGCTGCCGTAACGAACTCGTCGGCTCTTCATCGCTTAACAAAACTTTTGGCGCAAAGAGGGTCAGTGGTCACCTTATAAAAAGTGTCACTAACACGGAAAAAGAGACCCTGATAGTAGAGAAAACAAACAAACAATGCTATAGTTCCCTTCCCCTGCCTAAATCTGTGCTCTTCTCCGCGTCAGCAGAAGAGCAGTGTGAGCAAAACGACGTTCTTAAATAAGGTTAATGGAGTTGACGCCAACTCCCACCTAACACTTTGATTTAGAACGGCTATTTGCATAAGTAGCAGCCGGGGATTTTTCTAAATTCTTGAACCTTTTGTGTGAATGAGGAGGGTTTAGGGGGGGCGTGAACGGTATATTCATACGACAGAGACTTCATGCAGAGTATCGCGGAATTGTCCGCTATTCGAGCAATTGATCGACCATGGGAGACCGCGAATTGACCAGATGATCTTGCAGGGTGGCTGCGTTTGACTGATGATCGTTTCTTGGGGTGGTCTATATTTGATTGTGGGTGGTCAAAATCCCCTACATAAGGCGCCACCCAGTGTGCTAACCCATTGCTACTTATTCATTGGTTGTGTTAGGTTCTCGTTCGCATAAGCTCTTCAAGTTCGCATAACACAGTTTGTTAAATGTTACTAAAGTATGTTGTTATTGAAAATGGTATAATTACCCAAGTTTAAGCTACTAATAAAATGTACAACTACTAGTTATTGCGAAGTCGATCAATATTCAACGACAACTACACTGAACCACCACAGCCACAACCTTCACACAGAGAGTTTGCCGCAGTCTTAGTCGTAGATACGTAGGAAAGCGAGTCGACCACATTCAACTTGTTCACCTGATTGAATGCAGAAACATACCGCGCCTTTCTGTTTTTGTCAAAAACTAGAGGGTGCTTCACCTGAATTCGGCTACATTGCACCACCGCATAACACGGCCTGTCGTAAATTTGGGTGTGTGGTGCGGCACACACCACACACCGTCGTCTCATTTTCCCTCACGCCTCATCACTCATTTGTTAATTTGGTTACGAAATGAGCTTAAATGAATGGAAGCGGCGCTACACACATTACTTGTGTTAGGAATTCGACTTCCTAAGAGGGCGCTAGTGTCGAATTGAACCTAGGGGAATGAGATGAAGCCACACAAGCATTACTTGTGTTAGGAATTCTACTTCCTAAGAGGGTGCTAGTGTCGAATTGAACCTAGGGGAATGAGATGAAGCCAAAGAATCATTACTTATGTTAGGAATTCGACTTCCTAAGAAGGTGCTAGTGTGGAGCAATAGAATTTGTTCGGCTGAAGTTTGATTCGGAAATGACTCGAAATGTTCTCTACATACTCGTGGTGGTGACGTGGTAGTTCAACCTCTAACACACATTATAGGAAAGGATCTTTGTTTAGCAGAAGGTTGAATCCAGCTGTATTGTGCAGCACAGATTTTGGACATGCAGGTTTATTGATGACGTCATGTGTTAGCTTTCTGAATACGTTGCCTGCAAAATATGTACAGTGGTTGAGTACAGAATGATACCAAGGAATGGATGGTATTATGGCGGTAGATTTAAGAGGAAAGACGAATTAGAGCGAGAAGAACCAGATAGAAGGTACGGAAAACCAACTATTTATGATGGAGCAATTTAGTACGTGAGGAAGGAAACTAAAATCTAGGTTATTCATATATCAGAAGCCGACTCCCATTGCCAGTAACCTTTCTTACAAACGGAGCATCCACCTACATCGAAAGCGCAG